>LGRX02000224.1:0-15562 GCA_001247695.2 Cymbomonas tetramitiformis
GATTGTGGCGGAGGAGTGTTTGCGAGGTGAGCAGCGGGAGTTTGTGGAGAAGGCCGCGGGAGGTGTCGGCACGTCAGCGGGGTGGATACAACGGTACGCTGACGCCGACATATTCTTCGGGGACCTGGCCCTCAGCCTGCTGGCCATCGAGAAGCTGCAGAAGCTGCGTGATGGACTCACCCGAAGACAGTCGAGTAAGGAGACGGCCAACGCTTACCACTCGCGACTGTCTGCGCGACAGCGCACCGTGAACTTCCTGGCCAAGGTAGTGCCTGGTTGTGTGCCCGTCTCCGACGAGGATTTCGGCCACCACTTCTGGCGGGGGTTGGTGCACCACAGCAAGGTGGGGCTGGAAATGAGGAGGGGGAACCTGGACCTCAATGATCCAGGGGAGTGGGAGGATCGGGCACGTGCTGAAGGGCACAGCCGAGGCGTTACCTCGGCTGTTCTCAAGGTGCTCGAGTTCGCCTGTGACATCGAGGCGAGCAAGGCATCCAAGGCGGCGGACGCAGCCAGCAGAAGAGCCCCAGCACCTTCTGCACCTTTCTCGCAGCAACGTCGAGGACGTGCCCTGAATGCACTGACGGAGTCTGAGCTCGATCTGGCCGCGGCATCCACACCTCCTCCTCCACCTGGACTGCCCCTTCCTGGTGCGCCACCTGGCCTCCCGGCTCCAGAGACACGGGAGTGCTACGCGTGTGGAAGGCGTGGACATCTGGTGCGGGATTGCAAGGACGCGGCCAAGCTGGCTGCGTGGAAGGCGAACGCTCCTAAAAGGTTGTCTCGAGACAGGCGGCAGGTGGCCGCTATGTTCTTCGCCATGGCACACGACGAGGACATCTCGTGGGCACCGGCGGAGCTGCGGGGAGAAGTGGAGGCCCTTGCAGCCGCAGACGTCAACGCTGTTCTAGAGTTGGCGGCTCTCACTGATTGTACGGATCTGGTGGAGGGCATCATTGAGGCGCAGCGGGCGTCCCCGGCAGCCGGCGAGTTGCCGGCCGACTCGGATCGGCAATAGGGTCTGAGGACCCTTTCGGCTGAGGGGCCAGAAAGTGACACTGGACGTCGCTCTCTTGCCGAAGCCCCTCAACCGGCTCCCGCAGCGGCGGGGGTAAACCCCATCATCGACGACCCCATGCCTGAGCACTACTCCGTACTAGAACCCTGGGCCTACGAGGGTATCTACAGGCCCTGCTTGGCCGCAGTGTCTGACCGTTTGAATGCTTGGCACTTCAGGCGGCCAGTGGGGGCGCTTTCCATGGAAGTGTTGATGATGCGACTGCGCAAAAGCCTGAAGCGCAAGTCGACGACGGGGATCCGTACTGCACTGGAACGGATGCAACAAGGTCGTGGCATGAGGTCGTCTGCCGCGCCAGCTCGGAGGTACAAGAGACGGTGCGAGCTGGACAACTTCAGGAATGAGGTGGACCTGATGTGCCTGCAGAAGCAAGCCCCGGCCCACCACACTCCGTTGGGCACGCTGCCACTGCCGACGCGGCAACAGCGCATGGTCGAGCACGTGTCGGCACTGTTGCAGGGCCCTTCGAGGTCACGTGGGATGTGCAACGACTCCCAGCAGGTTCGGGCACTGGACCTGGCGGAGACACGGGCCCACGATCTATCCCTTGCGTGGGACGAGATGACTTCGGCGGAGCAGGCTGACGCCCTGCAGCAGGATGCCCCGATAGGGCACCGCGCGTGGGAAGCGGAGGGCCTTCTGCGCTGGCGCGGCCGACAGCGTGGGATGCCGGCGGAGGAATCGCTGGCCGTCATGGACTCGCCCCCCTACCCTTGGGCTACGGGGGATGTTGGTGGAAACTCCGTGGGAGTGCCCGCGGCTTCTGTTTCGGCCACGGGGACCATCCCTGGCACAGGGGGGGACATCCCCGGGATGCCGGATGCATGGTGCAGCTTGTACAGGGTGCACCAGTACCGTGAGAGGCAGTCGGCGGTGACTCCTGCAGAGGTGAGAGCGGATCTCTTTGGCGAGCAGCCGGAGCAGCAGCCAATTGAGGTTACACCGCCCGATGCCGTGACTCCTGACGAAGTACTGGAGGGTGGACCAGTGAGCGAGTCTCCGGAGCACCTGGAGGACAATTTGACCCAGCAAATGGCTGCAGACAGGGGCCAGCAGCGGAGTGCAGACCCGCCAGCGCCGGACGCTGGTGGGGTCGAGGACAGCATGACCCAACAGCTGGCCAAAGCTGGGGCCCCAGAGGAGATTCACGCACTGAATACTCACCCCCTGCAGGAAGACACTGAGGAAGAAAGCATGCGCAGTCACCCACTGACGGAGGATGATGATGACGACGATGATGGTGATGAAGCGTGTGGGGGTGACAACGACACGAGCATGGGTGTCGGCCGTTGCAAGCGCATCCTGCGTGACGGGGGTGTGCTGTGGGCATCTCAGCTCGCTGCGGCTCATGATGAGGAAGGAGCGCTGCTGTTAGTCTTCTACGCGTATCTGCGTGGCAAGCTTGTCAAGGTACTCGTGGACTCCGGTGCCTCGGACAACTTCGTGTCTGAAGACTGCGTACGACGTTGTGGCCTACGCGTACGGCAGGGCCCGCAAATGAAGGTCACACTAGCGGACGGGTCGGTGAAGACCACAGGGGCTGTGGCCTACTCGAAGTTCACGGCCCCCACCGCAGCGGGCTCCACCTATAATGAGTCGGCCATGGCCATGCGGGTGTTGCCACTCGGGATCCGAGTGGACGTGGTGCTGGGGGGGAAATGGTTGCGTAGCCTTTCTCCCATCATGCTGGATTACGCCGGTCACGGCTCCGTGTCCTTCGCGCGCAGAACGAAGGGGGGGGGTAAAGAGCTCGTGACCATCGCCGGCTGCAACCCGGGTAAAAGTGCTGGTGGACGCGGAGACAACTGTGCTGGACTCATCGATGAGGTCTTCCTGACGGCTGTGCAGCTGCGTAAACACCTCCTGTACGCAGAGACTCAGAGGCTCGCGGGCGACGCCTCCGCTCAGCCGGCGTGGCTTATGATGGCGCGCAGGGACGGCAGCGAGCACGATTCGGCCTTCGCTGCTACTGCAGCCGGAGATCATCCCGACGCGGAACTCCTCGCGGTCGAGGCCGAAGCAGTATGCCTCTCGGTGGACACTGCAGCTGATGCGAAGCCTGTGGCCAGCACCCAGGTGAAGCTGGAACCCCCGGATACTGGGGGCACCGCCAAAGACATCCCACAGGACACGAGGGACGCCAAGGTGGCACCCCGCTGGAAGGAGAAGTTCCGGGCACTCTTCGAGGAGTTCTCCGAGGAGCTGCGTGACGCCCTCCCCATGATGTCCAAACTGCGGCGGTCGATGGAGGATGAGGCCAGAGTCACCCTTAAGCCAGACAAGGAGGGAGGACCTCCATTTCGCCGTCCCTACCGCATGTCTGTGGAAGAGCTTCGGCAACTGCGGGAACGCATCGAGCAGCTGGTGGAAAAGGGCTACATCAGACCCTCATCCAGTCCTTACGCGGCACCATGTCTCATGGTACCCAAACCGGGCCAGCCTAACACGCTGCGCCTGGTGGTGGACTACCGCCAGCTGAACTCTCAAACAGTGAGAGATCGGTACCCGCTGCCGGACATTCAGTTGATGTTCGACGAGATGCAGGGTGCCACCCACTTCTCCTCCTTCGACGCCGTGGATGGATTCTGGCAAGTCCCCATGGCTGAGGAAGACGTGGAGAAGACAGCATTCACCACCCAGATGGGCTCCTACGAGTGGCTGGTGATGCCACAGGGATTGCAGAATTCCCCGTCACAGTACCAGCGGAGGATGCAGAGAGCCTTAGGACACTTACCTTTCGTCCGAATCTTCATCGACGATGTGGTGGTGTTCTCGAAGGGTGGAGTCCAAGAACACTACGACAACGTCCGTACCTTCCTTCAGACCTGTCGCGAGAAAGGAGTATACCTCAAGGCCTCTAAGGCGCAGATGCTGAAGGAGTCTTTGAGGTTTCTTGGGCACACCCTGTCCAGCGAGGGCTGCAAGCCGCAGCACGACAAGGTGGCGGCAGTGCGCGACTGGCCGGCGCTGGAGAATGTCACTCACGTCCGGCAGTTCCTGGGCCTAGCCGGTTATTATCGTCGGTTCATTCACTGTTTCTCCGACATCGCGCAGCCCCTCACCATGCTCACCAAGAACGAGGTGGAGTGGAGATGGGGCCCTGAGCAGCAGTGGGCCTTCGAAGAGCTGAAAGCAGCACTGGTGGACGCCCCCGTTCTGGCCCTGCCGAACGTGAAGGCCGCAGCGGACGGATCAGCCCCCTTCGTGGTGCAGACCGACGCGAGTGGGGTGGCGCTGGGTGGAGTCCTGATGCAGGACTGTGGTGAAGGACTTAAGGTGATAGCCTACGAGAGCCGGCAGTTCTCCGCGGCTGAGCAGAACTACCACACGGGCGAGAGGGAGCTCTGCGGACTTCACCACTGCACCACGGTGACCTGGCGGCACTACCTGATCTTCACCGCCTTCAAGCTGCAAGGCGACCACCGGCCACTGGAATGGCTGATGGAGCCGGGGAGGGAGCTGAGTCGGCGGCAGGCACGATGGTACATGGATCTCGTGGAGGTGGGGGTCCCCCGCATGGAGTACGTGAAAGGGGCCCTGCTACTGGTTCCAGACGCCTTGTCACGGCGACCCGACTACTCAGCGAAGACACCTCGGGAGGGCTTGAAGGAGGCCGGCATTCTCGACGCTAAGTCGGACCTCCCGAAAGACCCCCTCTCTGTGTTGGACACCTCCGACCTCTTTGAGGAGGGCCCAGCCTTGGGCACCCTGACCCAGCTTGCTGAGGTGAACAGCTGGTTGGACGCGGTGGACACTCTGCAGCTGGCGGAGTTGGCTATGGAGTCCCAACTTGGTGCCAAGGAGCTTCGAGCCCCGCACCATTGCGAGGACCTCCCAATAGAGGTTGCAGCGGGTGCTGGGGGGGTGCAGACGCAGCACCCTGGCGCGGATCTCCCCACGGAGGTCACATCAGACGCTGGAGGGGTGCAGATGCAGCACCCTGGCGCGGATCTCCCGACGGAGGTCACATCAGACGCTGGAGGGGTGCAGATGCAGCACCCTGGCGCGGATCTCCCGACGGAGGTCACATCAGACGCTGGAGGGGTGCAGGTGCAGCACCCTGGCGCGGATCTCCCGACGGAGGTCACATCAGATGTTGAAGGGGTGCAAACTGAGCACCCCGGCGCGGACCACCTGACGGAGGTCACAGCGCCCCCCACGAGAGGGGCGACGCTGGCGTTTCAGCGTGCTTCCCTGAAGAAGAGTACAAGGGCTCTTCGGGGGGCCTTCAAGTCCCTTCGCGCAATGGGACGGTCCAAGCTACCAGGAAAGGCGGCATTGGAAATGCCAGCGGAGGCCTCAGAGCAACCTTGTGGCGTGGTGGCCTCACGCACCCGGTCAAAAACTGGGTTACCTCCTGCGGGAGGGACGTCGGGGTGCCAAGCACCCGTAGCGCCTGCACAAACTCCGCCGCAGGTGTCAGCCAAGGTCCCTATGGAGCGCCCCAGCGGCACGGTGACCTCTCGCTCGCGGTCGAACACCAAATCGCCGCCCCAGCAAGAGGCAGCAAAGCCGGCGACACCTCCGACGGTGGGTCTGACTGACGCCCCCAGGACGAGGAAGCCCCCTGCGAAGAGCGCGTCTCAATCGCGGAGGGAATCGACGGGGCGGTTGCACCAGGCATTGTTCGAACGGCTACAGTCGAAATACGGGAAGTTCGACGTGGATGCCTGTCGCGGACCAAAAGGCCGCGGTCAGCTGGTGGACAAATACTGGGAAAACTGCCTAAAGGAGCAGTGGAGAGGACTTCACGTGTGGTGCAGCCCCCCACATGACAGCGACCATCTCACCATCGAGGCTGTACTCCGCACCTACGTGCATGAGTGGCGGCAAGACCCCGAGAACACCTCTGCAGTGTTCCTGCTGCCGGACCTACAGTCGCGCATGCCGCAGTGGAGGAAGCTTTTCAGACGCGCGGGGATGCGTATTGAGGAGGTCATCCCCACACATGACTCTCAGGGGAATCCCACCCAACTGTTTAAGGGAACAGATGGAGTGCTGCAGGACCTCCCATGGCCGATGCTGGTGGTGTATGCTCCACCCTCGAGGTCAAGACCGCAGAGGATTCGACACCAGCGAGTGCCCCCGCCAATTGTTGATGCAGGCAAGGCGTCAAAGATGCGGGACGCGCAGGGCACAGTTTCTGGAGGAGATTTCCTTGAGGCCCTGCGGGACGAGTACAGCCGAGACGGGCCCCTTCGTACTCTGCGGGAGCAAGTACAGTCAGCTCCCCATCACAGCACGAAGCACTTCTGCATTGTTGGCGAAGTGCTGTGGCGGGTAGCTGCGGGGCACTACCAGCTGGTCCTGGGTGAGGACTCACCCCTCCGGGAGATTGTGTTCCGCGAGGCCCACGACTCCCTGGCAGCGGGTCACACAGGGCGCGACAAGACACTTGAAAGGGTTCTTCGTCGATTCTGGTGGAAGAACGCCTCGGATGATGTTGGGGCTTGGGTGGCGTCCTGCCCCACTTGCCAGGCTGTGAAACCCCGATCGTCATACCCTGATGGACTGCTTAACCCGCATTCGATTCCGTCGCGAAACTGGCAGGACGTGGGTGTGGACTTTGTCACCGGTCTACCTTTGACCGAGCAAGGGAACGACGCGTTCGTCGCCTTCACCTGTAAGCTCTCGAAGATGGTCCACGTGGTCCCCATTAACTTCGGGGACAGCTCAGCAGCCACTATTGCTCGCATCTACTTCGACACCGTGTGGAGGCAGCATGGCGCGCCTATGAAAATTGTCAGCGACCGGGACCCACGCTTCCAAGACGCGTTCTGGAAAGAGCTGATGCGGTTGATGGGGGTCAAGGTGGCAATGACCACCCCTTACAACCCCCGATCTGATGGTCAAGCGGAGCACACCAACCGGGTCGTGGAGGATATGCTTCGCTCCTTCGTCGATGATAGTCCGGAGGACTGGGACCTGTACGCCACCAACGTCGAGTTTGCTATTAACGACTCGCGCAGTGACGTAACCGGTTTCACCCCCTTCGAGTTGTGCTATGGTGTGTCACCCATGTCACAGCTTGACATGTTTCTAGAAGCTGCCCAGTCTACCGATGGGCGACGCAAAGGAGGGGTGGGGACTGCACATGAATGGGCGTTTCGTTTTTCGTCGCAGCTGCGGGACGCGCGGGGTAGACTGGAGTTGGCACAGCAGCGGCAGCGAGATCTCTTCGATCAGCGCCATGGGCAGCGGGAGTATGCGGTGGGGGACCTCGTCTGGGTAGAAGCCAAGCACCTCACGGAGAAGCTCATGGACAGGTCCCTTTGCAGGAAGCTCAGCAAGCGCTGGCATGGGCCGTTGGCGGTAACGGAGCGGTTCTACAGTGACATGCAGGCGGGTCTTCCGGAGGCAGACCGAGGTGCTCCGGTGGCTTATCGACTGCAGCTCCCCCCACGCTGGCGTATACATGATGTGTTCGCACAACATCGACTGAAGCCATACGTGGGAGGGGCAGATGCGTTCGCGTCACGCCGACAGCCAGCAATCCCAGAGGCGGTGATAGTTGATGGACAACGCGAGGCCCATGTGGATCGCATTCTGGCTCGACGAGTTCGCATCTCCCGAGGAAAGGAGATTGTGGAATGGAAGGTACGCTGGACGGGCTACTCAAAGGCCCACGATTCGTGGAGGACTCGAGACAAGCTGGAGCGTGGAGCACCTCTGCAGCAGCTTAAGGACTTTGAGACCGAACGTCTGGCCATGGAGGGCCAGGTACGTGACGCTGCATTACGTCGTCGAGAGCAACGCCGCGATACACCCAGTTCTGCTGCGGTGGCGTCAGGTGCCTCTTTAGCCTACCTGTTGGTGAGACCCTGGGAGGAGGAGTTTGAGAACCCCACCGACGAATGCCTTCCTTGGGAACAACGTGGAATGACGAGAGAGGGCGAGGTCACATATGTCACTACCCTCGCTGCACTTGATACTCGGCCAGTACGGATATTGGTATTGTTCAGTGGAACAGGCTCCGTGGAAAAGGAGTTTGCCCGCTGCTTCCCAGCCTCGAGATCGGTAACTCTGGACGCTGACCCGCTTTGGCGGCCGACTCACGTGACGGCCATTGAGAGCTGGGATTATTGGAGGTATCCCCCAGGGTACTTCGACGTGGTATGGGCAAGCCCCCCTTGTACCCAGTACAGTCAGGCCCGCACCACTGGAGGTCCGCCCGATTTCGTTACAGCGGACGCGTGCGTACAACGCACCCTAGACATCATCGAGTATCTCCGTCCTCAACACTGGTTTGTGGAGAACCCGATGGGCCGTTACCCTGACGCCCTGCGTTTCAGGCCAGTAATGAGCCATTTACCGGCGCCCCTCACTTGCACCTACTGCATGTATGGGAAACGATACATGAAACCTACGTGTATATGGGCGAGCTCGCCTCCGCCCGAACCCTTACTGCAATGCTCTGCAGCGACTCCTTGTTCGCATCGACGTGCAACAGGAGTTCACCCTGATACTGCACAACTGGGACCGAGTGGTCATCGGAAGGGGATGCAGAAGTCACACGCAGTGTATCCAGTTCCAGAGGGTCTACTGCGGCATCTGTTCCAGCACTTGACTTTTGGAGGCACAGGAAAGTAAACGATGTTACGGTCATAACCCTTGGACCGAGTGCAACCGATCTATGGCAAGCAGAGTTTCGAAGGAGAAGACGAAGACTGAAGACCTGCCTTAGATATCGGTTGTGTGCGGTTGGGTGAATCCGGGATGAGCGTTGGCAGCGTGATCCTTGGTGAAGCCCTTCTGCTACGCTGATGAGCAGAGGAATCACGAGACCCCTGTACGCTATTGTATGTGTGATTATGCTTTAGTCGTGGTTTCAGGGGAAAGTCCACTCCTAACGGGGGGAGAGTTGTGCCAGGAGGCACGACGTACCTGCTGAGACACCCATAGTAGGGGGTCTGATTTCGATGAGAATAAGAGTAGCGAACTATTAGGGAAATTAGTGAGTGGATGTGACATTGCCTGAGCGAACAGTTGGGGAAAATAATATGTGAGCTCAGAGGAGAGAATAAAGAGAGGTAACAGAGTTGGTCTCTTGGACTTGGACAGCAAATGATATAACTCTTGCTGTCTGGGTTTATGTTAAATAGTATATCTGAATATATGATATGATTCCTCAAGATAATAGAGGATAATAGTTTACTCCTGGGAATTCCCCTGGGACACTTCGTTCTCAGTTGCACCTCCCATGTGATTGCAGCGATGGAGTCTTCTTGGCCACACAGGCGGCGAAGATGTCTACGCAAGGTCGCCCATTGCTTCGGGGTCACGTCAGGCGTGTCCGTCAGAGCTGACCACTCGTGGAGGACTTCGCGCTTCACATGTTGTTCACGCTGGACCGCAAAGGTGGTGCACTTGGAAGCGAAGTCCACGGTAGCCTTCCACGCTTTCATACACTTCCTCACGTAGAACTCGGACCGGGCGATGTTGCACGCCGTGATTTCGAGAGTGATCTCTTTTACACGACGTTGTTCTTCTCGCCATGCACTCAAGAGCCGGGACGCCAATCGTGAACTTGCGTGTCCAGCAAAATCTTGCTTTTTGCGTTGGACCTGGTTCTTGCGGTGAACTCGCTCGTGCCATGCTGTAAGGGAAACACGCATGCGTGCGAGACGGGCACGTAGGTGCCATGTCGTAAGTGCAGATGAAACACGCCCGCTGAGCACTCGTGCTGTCCAAGTACTCCACCAATTACGCAATGCACATACCGCTAGAATATCCACTGCTACAGCCTGGCGTGCCAGCTTGACGCTCCACTCGTTCACGCTTGACAAACCGCGCTCGCCACTTGGAGGTGCACTTTCACGCCTAGGCGTAAATATGTTGCTCTCATGGGTCAGGTTTCCAACGTGATGCTCTGGTGCTAGAGGCAAATGGTCAACTACAGCTTCGCTATGAGGAGATGATCTCAAATTATGAGCGGTGGCTATAGCGACCGTGTTGAGCTCCTCGAGAGCTGGTTGGCTACGTTGTAGACCCGAGGCACCTGCACCCCCCGCACGCTGCTGGGGTGTAGAGTAGCACCCAGACATACGTACAGCGGCAGATACCAGCCCAGGAGAGTCACGCGAGCCGTCGGGGAAATTCGTGGGCGTGGCAGGCAGCGATGCTTGGGTGCGACGTTCCTCTTGAGATAGAGGCGCGCTCGCCAAAAGCGCGTATTCGCCCTCCAGAGAGCGTTGTACTGCTCCCCCCCCCTGCTGCCCCGCCGCGCCCCGGCTGGCGCCTCCCACTCCGGGACAAAGTACGGGGTGGGCCCCAAAGCCCCAAGCCCATCCCGGAGCTGAAACACCCGGGCCGAGCTAGAGAGCCCGGAGGGCCCAGAAGCAACTTCCGCCACCCCCGAGCGCCGCTGAGGCGGAACATACAGCGAAGAAGCCCGCCGCGAAGAGGACATTGAAAAAGTTGCTTAAGATGGTGGAGAAACGCAGCAATCCGATCCTGAAAAATCTGCCAGCGCTTCCGCCGTATAGGCGTATAGTGTTAAGAGTGAGGACGCAGAAGCCAAGCCCAACAGCAAATAAACAACTGCCGCTACCAAATTCCAACCAAAGTCTTCCAGCGAACCCGAAGAGGCAAGACGAAAGCAAATTGAGCAAAATTGGTCGACGATCGGCCCACGGAAGTCAAGGCAACGCTGCAGCGCGATACCACTTAGGGTTAGCCACTGCTAAGAACACTGGAGCGCGTTAAGGGCAACGCAAGTAAGTCGCATCTGCCAATTCAAAGAACATTTTCGAATTCCAAAGCATAAAATTGCGTAATCCCACTCAGTCGCAAAGACACTCGACGAAGAACACGCACGCCAGCGGAATAGCGCTAATCTGAAGTTGCATCACGCCAATTCCGAGCCCAAGAAGAACATTGCGCACACATCCCAATCGCAGAGGGTAGTGTAGACGAAGATCTCGCGGAAAACGCTGACTAATTGGCACAATTTCCGAGAAGAATTAACGGCGCAAAACTGCCAGTGAGCAAGAAAAACGACGAGTCGTTGACCAGCGCGTCAGAGCGCGAACTCAAGGGCCAGAGCCAGAAGTAGAATTTCGACCATTCTCAAACCCGAATTTAAGCAGCACCCGCAAAAATTGCCACAATTTGTAAAGGTAATTTGAAAGTCCCAGGCGCAGAGCGAACGCAAGACGAAAGATAGCGCAGGGCTACTTTATTTGTGGCACACTGTGCCACAGTAGGAGGCCCCACACTAGGCGAGCCGAAATTTTCCATCACAGATCACGGCGCGAAGAAGGTATATGCTGCATTAGGCAATTCTAAGAACTTTTGTTGCTGCGGAACAAACGCCATTGCGAACACTCGAGTGAAGAACTGCGTGCGCACCAGGAAGTCACAGCAGCCAAGACCGTAAAGCGCGCGCAGCTGCACGAAGAAACCATCATGAAGCAACCCGCGAAGAAAGATTATGTCTCACAAGTAACTCGAAGAAGAATTTTGACAGTGCCACAAGTCATCTCGCTGAAGGAAGTCGCAAACGCTTTCCTTGGCCAGTGCTTGACCCAAAGTTACGCAACGCGCCAGTAACTCGAGAGTTCAAATTCCATTCGAAAAACTGAAGCACACGCAAATTCGTCGGAAGAGTCACAATCTCAAAGCAGAAAAATTTTGTGGAAGCGGTGGTGGTGGTGGTGCGTAGCACACTGATACCATTTTGTAGGAGGCAGTACTAAACCTCTACTTGACAGTGACTGTGAAACTACTTGTGGATCATATATAGTGCAAGGTTCTATATTATGCACTATATAAGACTAATCAAGCTATGTCGATTCTTAGGAACTATGTCCAGACTCAGTGCATATATTTGCAGTAAGAATTAGGTATTATATTGACTTTTTGCCATGCGGCTGTTTTACTCTAGAAATCTCAACTGTTTCTTTGGCCTTGGCCATTACTTATTCACTCAGCTCTCTGAGGTAATCCTAGTCAGCATGGCCAAGTCTCATCAACCTATCATATGCTTGTACTACATTATCATGCAGTATGATGTGCCAGTATTCTACATGTCACATTATTACACAGTACAGTGGTACTGTGTACTCCCATATAAGGGGGGGTCTCTTCCTCAACAGGGGTCTCGGGCGCTAATGCTGTAAGGCGCGTATGACACTTCTGGCATGTATGACATTGCTGAGTCATCCGCGCATGACACCGTGTGTTGTCCTAGCACACCTGGACGCTTTCTCCTGGCACCGTGGGGAAGGGCGCGGGCGAGCACCTCTCGTGCTCACCCTGTAGCGACACGAGCACAAGGGCGGCGCCCCTTGTCTGCGTGTGGCGAGGCGTCCCATCGCTAGGCGCCATCTCGCCCGGAGCGTCGGCCACACAGGCCTCAGCAGCGACCCTCACGTGGGTGCTGCGCTCCGCGCTCGTCGCCGGGGCACGCGTGTGCGGTGTGACGCTCCCGGGCGCGCTCATCTCCTCTCCGAAGAGCCTCGATGGCGCCCGGTCGCCGTGCACCCGCTGCGCGCCACCCCCTAGGCACCATGAGGATGGCGTGCCTGGTGGGGCAGCTGCGCGTCACGCGGCCCGAGACAGCGGCCATCTATCCGGCTGCCTCGTGGCGGTGCGCTCGGCGCGCTCGCGGTGGTCATCGTGTGGCACCCGCGGCGCGCTCTCTTCCCCCCCAAAAAGAAAAGCGGTCCACGCCTGGACGCTTTCTCCTGGCGCCGTGGGGAAGGGCGCGGGCGAGCACCTCTCGTGCTCACCCTGTAGCGACACGAGCACAAGGGCGGCGCCCCTTGTCTGCGTGTGTCGATGCCAGCATGACAGTACAGTAGTATGACAGTGCTGTATGACTGTCATGGTGACACTTGGTCAGATCATCGGACTACGGTCGAATTCAGGTTCAGATTGAAGAGACGATAAAAATGAGTATCAGATGTCTAGGGGTTGACGATGTGATCCGATGACGGCATGACAGTGTGACAGTATGACAGTATGGCAGAACTGTATAACCGTCATCGGGATAGTTCGTTGACGAGACATCAGAATCGAAGATGTAGCATCAAATCAGAAATGGAATGAATCGAGATATGATCGGGTCGGAACCGAACGGTGCATCGTGACACGACATCGGGTAGTTGGGTCGGTGGACCGAGTTGCCTGAGTTGCAATAAGTAGAGCACTTGAGAAGTGTACGGTCTTCAGAACTCAGATCGTAACGAACGTTAACACCTAACTAATCTGGCCCTGTTCCAGTGATATAATACAAAAAGAATATTGTACCTTTACATGTTCACACAAAAATAACTTCTGAGTATATTAGTCTAGTGCCCCGGCACAAGCGTGCTCTGCTTGCGCTGGTCGAGCTTTCGACGCTGGGATGTGAGTTCCCCGAGGGTAGCCTTGCCACGCCGGCAGTCGGGTTGGCATTTCTTGCAGAGTATGCACCGGCCATTCCCTGAATTATTCGATGGCTCAATATCCATGTAGCGAACCAGGTCTCCACCCCCCTCTCCTTCGCTCCCAGACATGATCCTGTTGGCTACTCTGTTGACGACACCAGAGTCGAAAGGGCGAGTCTGGGTGGAGCCGTGAGGCGGCACAGTAATTCGCCTTGTTGTCGTTTGTTGATCGGTCCACGAGTCGCGAGGATTCCTTAAACCTTGTTGATTTGTCTCTTGTCGACAAATCGTATCGATCAATTCTAAACTAAAGTTAGTTTTGTAAGGGAGTAAGTAAGTAAGTAAGTAGCGCACGAGACTTGGCGATGATACAACAAAATTTGTTCACCCTCTTAAGCACAAGATCTGGAGCGAAGCATCCGCGAAACGGATGGTGATCTTCAACACGCGTTATTTATGAATTGGGTCTGAATGTACCCAAACCCAAAACGGCTAAAGGTCTCAGAGGTGCTCGTGCCCGTTCTAGAGCCCGAAACGTCCCACAAATATTGCGAATATACATACTTCCTTAAAGTACAAGGTGTGAGATAAGCTGTGGGCGAAACGGTGGATTGATTTCTTTGGCAGATTTATGGGTTTGGCTTTGAATGAACCCAAACCCAATAAAACAGCCAAAGTAGAGTTCCAGTCGTTCCCGTGCGTTATAGCGCATGAAACTTGCCACAAATATGCATTATCAGACATATATTTTCTACTTCCTTGAAGTGCACGGTGTGCGGGCGAAACGGCTACTTTACCTCTTTGGCAGATTCACGAGTTTGCTATATAGATCTCTTATAGCGTATACGAGAGGCCATAACACTGTATTGTTGTGGTCATGTATTGCTTCATTGTTTTACAATTGACCTTGAGTGTTACGTTTTAGTGCTTCTCACTTTGGTTTGTCTCACAGTTCATGTGCCCACAGTCGGCTATAACGGCTTTTTCTAAACTGCCAGAAATGGCCGACTAAATGCCTTAGTGATGGCAGGGCGAGGATCGGTATGGAGTAGGGAACACATAACCCGCACGGAGACGGTTAAAGAATATGGGACATTAAGGCATTCCAATAGTAATACAATCTATGACCATTAATCTAAAACCACTGCGACACATGGTCGCATTTTTCTATTCTGTAGTAGGATTTGGTCTACCATAAGCAACGTGCTAACAGGATGATCTGGATATCCTTGTTCACGGGCATGGACGGCAAAATGGCGCCTTTCTTTGATCACGTTGAGAAGTGTGTTTTCTTATTACCGTGCATGCAGCGACCTCAGGATGTATGCTCTTTACTCGTGTATCCGCATGGCAGATCACCGTTCGTGTCAATACCATCACTGAATGAGGATGCATGTAGGCCTTCAGAGGCGGCATCGCTTGCCGACTGAAGCGATGGTGTGCGCACTTTGTTGACAATTGTTTGCTGGCGGGCATCCTGAAAAGGTTCCCACACTTTCAATTGCCATATACCGGATACCAGATCGAAATGAAGGCCCTCGTGGCAACGATTTACATCAGTGAGACCTGGGATAATCTTCAAGACACAATGTCGTTATCAATACTACACATTCACCACTACCGAAATTACAGGGAGGATGAAGCACTGTATCATGCAGGTAAGGGCAGAAAGGGCGTAGGAACTGATATTATGCAGGTGGTAGGGAGCGTAACTACCTGGAAGATGGCGACGGGAACGCCAATACCATGTCTATCCAGAAAACGAATAAAGGCCTGCAGCATGAATGGCCATGCTACATCACATCATTACACAGAATAGTCCGCGCCAGCCAAAAACATCAAATATATGCCTGCTGATATGATTGGTTTTTCTGTCTCGGAGCAGAGACCAATCCCAAACAATGACTTGGAGGCAAAAATTAGCCGATCAAACTTCCCTCCTAAATCCAAAAGAATATTGAAAAGTGGGGAGGCTTTCGAAATCGCTTCTGACTGCTAAAAATGCGAAGAATGCACCTAACGAAGGTCAAGCTGCAGCATTCGCCACATCCTGTCACCGCACAGAATGCACCTAAGGTCAAGCTGCAGCATTCGCCACATCCTGTCACCGCGC
>LGRX02000225.1:0-15069 GCA_001247695.2 Cymbomonas tetramitiformis
TGTGCCAGGAGGCACGACGTACCTGCTGAGACACCCATAGTAGGGGGGTCTGATTTCGATGAGAATAAGAGTAGCGAACTATTAGGGAAATTAGTGAGTGGATGTGACATTGCCTGAGCGAACAGTTGGGGAAAATAATATGTGAGCTCAGAGGAGAGAATAAAGAGAGGTAACAGAGTTGGTCTCTCAGACTTGGACAGCAAATGATATAACTCTTGCTGTCTGGGTTTATGTTAAATAGTATATCTGAATATATGATATGATTCCTCAAGATAATAGAGGATAATAGTTTCCTCCTGGGAATTCCCCTGGGACAATTTGGTATCTTAGGCGTGTGAGCGTCTTTTTAGCTCGCTCTCGCTCGCTTTGCGTGCTTGCATGCGCACTTTGGACCTGTGGCGAACTGCTTTCAGCTTCCGTTGCGACGTTCTGATATGTCTTTGATGTGCATTCCGGTTGTTCTGGCGGCTTGACGGGTTAGCGTCCTGGAGGCGGGACCGTTTTTGTCGTTGGTTATACCGGTTTCACTCGTTTTTGGCCTATTTTGGCTCACTTCCGTGTGCATCCTGATAAGTGAACTCTGCGGCACATATTGTGGGGGAGGTATGATGGCTTACAACAACTTTTGTGCGATTTTTATGAGTTATTTACAATTGTTTTAGTCTTCATCAACTCATAGTATGGCCTTAAACAGCTTATTTCTTCAAAATATGTGCGGATTCACTCCCTTTTTAGAGCTTAAAAAGAGTTGATGCACCTCCTCAACTTCGATAACTGGGCTTCTGGATGGTTGTGAAAAGTTATTTTACTTATTTTGGATATATTTTACCAAACTTTACCAGTCCTCATCAATTCTTGGAGCTTTGAGACCTTTTTGAGCCTTTTTGGGAGCTGCATTCACTCCTTTTTGGTCCATCAACCCTGAGTTTTAAGAGTGGATCAAGCTTCTAGACTTCAATATGGAACTTTTGAACGATATTATTATTTTATTCTACTCAGTATGGATATTATTTACCGTTCTCAACAGTTCTTGAAGGTCTACAGCCCTTTGGTGCCCTTTTTGGCTGATGCATGCACCTTTTTCAGCCCCAAAATAGCCCTTTTTGACTGAAAATGGACTTTTCAGACTGCCAAATACTTATTCTGGACAGTACACACGGTTTATCTTTCAAATATGGACCTTACTGAAAAGTTTTTATCAGTGTATGGAGTTATGGGACCTTCTGGGAGCTATTTGGATACTTTTGGCTGCAGCATGCACTCTCCATCCACACCTAGCACTTGAAAACTGTGTCGCGGAGCCCTGGCGAATTTTCTAGAAATGGACAGAAGTGAAGTAAGGACTACGTTGACAACATAAAATGTACCAGCGCATATCTGATAACTTATACATCTTTCTTTTTCTTTTATTTTTCTTTTTTGGTGCTTCACATAGGCTTCTAGCCTTACATTCCACTGTTTACTTTCATGACAAACACTGGCTATACAGCCTAGTATTACAATCACTTTTCCGATATAATGTCTGGTCTCAAACCTAATACATCTATATCCTTATGTTCAGTCTTGGCATACAGCCTAACACTAACATGTAAAACTTGTCCTTAATTCATTCTCTTGATCAACACTAACTGAGGTTCACTTTTCCCAAGCTTCCCCTTTCATCATGTTGCTCTTTAACTCACTAGCAGGATTCCTAGATTGACATCTGTCATCGGCCAATTACCAGCAGCCCATGCCTGATTCTGTTACTTCTCCACCAATCATCAGGCAGATCATGATACTTGTATTGCCATTGCAGATCTTCTCCTGGAATCTACCATGAATCATTTCATTACAGATCTTCTCCTGAAATCTGCAATGGTGTCATCGATTATTTTCCCCACTCGCTCACTTATGTGAATATCCGATAATTCCCCATTATTCGCGAGTGGGGCATGCTCGGGGCATACCCATGGGGCATACGCCTCGGGGCATACCCATGGGGCATACGCCTCGGGGCATACCCATGGGGCATACGCCTCGGGGCATACCCATGGGGCATACGCCTCGGGGCATACCCATGGGGCATACGCCTCGGGGCATACCCATGGGGCATACGCCTCGGGGCATACCCATGGGGCATACGCCTCGGGGCATACCCATGGGGCATACGCCTCGGGGCATACCCATGGGGCATACGCCTCAGGGCATACCCATGGGGCATACGCCTCGGGGCATACCCATGGGGCATACGCCTCGGGGCATACCCATGGGGCATACGCCTCGGGGCATACCCATGGGGCATACGCCTCGGGGCATGCCCATGGGGCATACGCCTCGGGGCATGCCCATGGGGCATACGCCTCGGGGCATACCCATGGGGCATACGCCTCGGGGCATACCCATGGGGCATACGCCTCGGGGCATACCCATGGGGCATACGCCTCGGGGCATACCCATGTGGCATACGCCTCGGGGCATACCCATGGGGCATACGCCTCGGGGCATACCCATGGGGCATACGCCTCGGGGCATACCCATGGGGCATACGCCTTGGGGCATAGCCCTGAGCTGTGCCTCCCGGTACAACTCCTCCCCCCTCCAGAGCGGCCTATCTCCCGATGCCGCTCCCGGTGTCGTCAGGTATCAAACTCCCCGAACTGAAGATGGTGGAAGAGATGACGCAACAGCGGAGCCGGTACTGGGTACACGGCGTGAGCATCTCGCGCTCCTGGTTGCTGTGAAGACGATGGTCCAAGCTGAGCAGTTTCAGGGTGCCCTCCGGTGGCCCATTTGCATGCGCAAGGTGTTCGCGAGGTGCACTCCAGCAATGGCGTTGGTGGAGGTGAGCTAGTCCAGATACACGTTGGTTTACGATATCGCTCCCCATACTTACAGTAGGTGCAAAAAAGAGGCTGTGGCAGTTCACGAACCACTGACCGCAACCGCAGCGCATTCGGGTATCTTCCTTCAGGATTTTCAAGAAACCAGTGCTTGGGCTTCAAGTACTCAATAGCATCCAGGGTGCATTTCACACTCTTGTCTGCTCCTTCCAGATCAGGAGGTCCTCCCGTAGTGCGCGCCTGACTGTACTGGGTACATGGAGGGCTGGCCCAGATGACATCAAAGAATCCCGGTGGGTACTGAGTGGGGTCCCAGTCCTCCATTGATGCGAGATGGTCGGGTTGCCATCGTGGGTCGTTGTCGAGCGTAACCACCGAGGCAGACGGAAAGCACTTTGCAAACTCTCTTTCCACCGATCCGGTTCCGCTGAACAACACCAAGATTCTCACTGGCCGGGTCTTTCGCTCTTCAAGGTCGGTGATCACCACTAGCTCTCCGTTCTCCAAGATTTCCACCCGCTCCCACGGCAGACAGAAGTCTTCCGGTGGAGAATCCACTTCCGGGACGTCACATTGATGTTCCATTAGCTGGGATAAAGTGACACCAAGGTGAACGGGCTGTCGCTGTTGACGTTGACGTCGGCCATGCTCAACGGACTTCAGCATGTCCGCCTGCATGCCCAACCGCCGTGCCTCGAACTCCTTGAGCTGCTGATTCTCCCCGCCTCTGTCCATCTTGTCTCTGGAGCGCCACTGGTCGTGAGCTGCCGAGTAGCCCGTCCAGCGTACCTTCCATTCCTCCACTGATTTACCCTTGACCATGCGTACACGATACGCCAGAATTTTGTCCACGTGAGCTTCCGCTTGCCCATCTACCATTACCGGGTCAGGTACAGGCAGTTGTGCTCGAGATGCAAACTCATCCATGCCGGAAACGTATGGCTTCAGGCGGTGCTGTGCAAACACGTCGTGAATGCGCCAATGCGGTGGTAGAGCCAACCGATAAGCCACCGGTGCCCCGCGGTCCGCCTCCGCCAGCTCCGCCTGCAAATCGCTGTAGAAGCACTCCACGACAGTTACAGGCCCGTGCCAACGCTTGCCGAGCTTCCGGCACAGCGCACGGTCCATCACCTTCTCCGTCAGGTGACGAGCCTCGATCCATACCAGATCCCCCACTGCGTACCTATGCTGCTTGTGGCGCCGGTCGAACTGCTCCCGCTGGCGCTGCTGAGCCAACTCAAGGCGGCCACGCGCGTCCCGCAACTGCGCCGAAAACTTCACAGCCATCTCATGGGCGGTACCCACCCCCCCTTTTCGTCGCGCAGAGCCAGGGAGAGTCGCAGCCTCCAGGAACATGTCCAGCTGAGACATCGGAGATACCCCGTAGTGTCTATTGCCAGATCGGTGGGTTTACCCACCGTAACACGCTGTTACGGTGGGTAAACCAACCCTACGCTTTTGGCGCGTAACGGGGTCGTTACGCGGTTCCGCAAGAAATGTGACATTATAGTGACCAACTAGACACCTAAAACCAATACTAAAAGTACTCGGGGGTCAATAGACTTGGCGGCAGACGCTGTTAAACATGCCTCCTATTGCGCTCAACTTGAGAAAACGTGAGAAAATAATAGCAAGGGTGTGAGTTATGCATTCCCGCTGGTGCGTGTGGGCGGGAATGGGTTGTCCAAGAGTTTGGCGGGCAATTACCCAACCCCCTTGACTATAGCTTAAAGGCTCGAGTGGCCGCATGCGACCCGGATAAAGCACCTGGCAATCGATTCGAAGTGACGTTCGAATATGACGGAGACAAGCACGCGAAGTCCCTCGTCTTCATCACCGCGTATTTGCACTTGGGTGAATACATGACAATACACATGCTTAAAACACGACGGATTGCCTTGTTGAGATGAAAAGCGTTTGGTCTATGAATGTATCATGATGTATAAACTTTTACAGTTGCTTGAGCTGTACCCAGTGACGTGAACTTATTTCCCCCACGAAACCCTATGAAAATAACGGATTTTAGCCACTTTCAGGGCTTAATGAACCCCGACACCCCCATGGTAACGTAGCATGCCTACGATATGCACATGCCTCCCCAAGTGATGTACATCAAAACTTAACATTTTCAACTATCGTATATGAAGTGCCAACCCTAAGATCGCATACTAGCGCCGCCCTCCGTACGGCACGGATCTACCAATATGTGTGACACTTGTAAAGCCACCGTAAGCAAATTTCTCAACCCACCATAATATTTGGCAACTTCATGCGCCTCTTACATATCGAAAACACCTTAGAATGGTGCAAAGTATGTTTTCCATGTTCGAAGGGACTCTTAATGGTTGCCATGAAACATAGGTTTGAGACCATATACGCCGTTACATAGAAGCTTTGGGTTGTTTAAAATCGCCATTACGGTGGGTTAACCCACCGTACCCATTTGGCAATAGACAGTAGCATAGCTCAAAGGGAGTGAATCCCGTGACGTCACTACGCGAGTCGTTGATAGCAAACTCCACGTTTGTCATGTAGAGGTCCCAGTCATCCGGATTGGCACCCACGAACGAGCGCAACATGTCCTCGACCACCCTGTTGGTGTGTTCCGCCTGCCCGTCTGAACGAGGGTTGTACGGAGTGGTAGAAGCCACCCGCACCCCCATAAGTCTCATTAGCTCACGCCAGAACGAGTCTTGGAACCTGGGGTCACGGTCACATACAATCTTCATGGGGGCTCCATGCTGCCTCCAGACCACGTCGAAGTAGATGCGGGCCACCGTCTGCGCAGAGCTGTCCCCAAAGTTCATGGGCATAAGGTGTACCATTTTGCTCAGCTTGCACGTAAAGGTGACGAAGGCGTCATTCCCCTGGGCGGTGAGCGGCAACCCTGTAACGAAGTCCACGCTCACATCTTGCCAGTTGCGTTGAGGAATAGCGTGCGGATTCAACAATCCATCGGGGTAGGATGCCCGGGGACGAACTGCTTGACACGTAGGGCATGAGGCCACCCATCCTGCCACGTCTTCGGAGGCATTTTTCCACCAGAACCTGCGTAGAACTCTTTCCAGCGTTTTCTCCCGGCCAGTGTGACCTGCAGTGGTGGAGTCGTGGGCATCCTTGAAGACCACCTCTCGCAAGGGAGAGTCTTCGCCGAGGACCAACTGGTACCGTCCCGCGGCTACACGCCACAGTACGTTCCCGACGATGCGGAAGTCCCTCGTGGCATGGTGCGGAGCCGCAAGGATGTTATCCCGCAGCTGCAGAAGGGGACCGGCACGTGCGTACTCATCGTTTAGGGACTCCAGGAATGTAACGTCCGTGGGGAGGCTCGAAGCATCACGGGTCTTAGCAGCCTTACCCTGTCGCACTATCGGAGGCGCCACCCGGGGATGCCGCACTCTTGGCGCTAGCTGTCGGGTAGGGGGAGCATGCACCACTAGCACGGGCCACGGAAGGTCGTGGAGTACACCGTCAGGAGTTTCGAACAGCTGGGTGGGCACTCCTCGTTCGTCATGAGTAGGTATCACTTCCACCAGCCTCATACCAGCCATCCTGAAGAGTCGCCTCCATTGAGGCATGCGAGCCTGGATGTCCGGTAGAAGGAACACTGCCGAGGTATGCGCGGGGTCCTGCCGCCATTCATCTACATACTTGCGCAGCACTGCCTCGATGGAGATATGACTGCTGGAGTATGGGGGATTACACTAGACGTGCTTTCCCCTCCACTGCTGTCGCAGACAATCAGTTCAGTATGCGTCTACTTGACGGTTCCGTCCACCCAGGTCACAACACGCGTCAACATCGAAGCTGCCGAACTGTCGTTGGAGGCGCTCAAAGACCTCCTTACGCACCTTCCAATCCTGCCGATCGGCTGGCTGTTTGGTGGCTCGACCAGACGGCTGAGTTGGCTGCTTAGGACCTCGGAAATCCGTAGCAGGCGGTGTCGAGGTTTTCGGCTTGGTGGAAGGAGTCGTCGTAGCAGTGGTTTGTCGCAGCCGAGCACTACGGCGCAACACTGGATCGGTTCCCGGAGTGTTCGCTTCCTGCCGGCGCTTTCCAGATTCGGACAAATCAGTGAAGTAGTCGGTGGGGGCTCGCAGCATTAGTTCCTCTCCAGCGGGTGCACACTTAGGCGAGCTAGTTGCATGCCCAGACTGGCACGTTGCATGCCCCGCATGCCCCGCATGCCCCGGCTTATGCCCCGGGGCATACCCCACTGCATGCCCCACTGAGCTGGCTGCATGCTCAGTCGGCCGTGTTGCATGCCCCGCATGCCCCGCATGCCCCGGAGCATGCCCCACTGCATGCCCCACTGAGCTGGTTGCATGCTCAGCCGGCTGTGTTGCATGCCTCGCATGCCCCGTATGCCCCGGCGCATGCCCCGCTGCATGCCCCACTGAGCTGGCAGTATGCTTAGCCGAGCCGGTTGCGTGACAGGGCGCGCTACCAGCCTGGAGCAGGCTCTCCAGGGCCCGCTCCGCCACCTGAAGTGTCTCCACGCCATCCATCCATGATTCCATGGTGGCCACCCATCCTGGTACAGGGGTTGGCGGGTGGTCTTCAAAGATCTCGTCGGCATCCAGCACGGAGAGTGGGTCCTTGGGGAGGTCCGTCTCCTTGTCTACGACACCGGCCTCCTTGAGCCCTTCTCGCGGGTCCTTGGTCACGTAGTCAGGTCGGCGAGATAGCGCATCGGGGACCAGAAGAAGAGCTCCTTTGACGTACTCCATTCGTGGGACACCAACTTCCACCAGGTCCATGTACCACCGTGCCTGTCGTCGGCTAAGTTCTCGTCCCGGGGACATTAGCCATTCCAGGGGGCGATGGTCACCTTGTAACCGGAAGTCGGAGGAGAACAGGTAGTGCCTCCAGGTGACGGTGGTGCAATGGTGCAACGCGCAGAGCTCCCTTTCGCCGGTGTGGTAATTCTGTTCCGCCGCGGAAAACTGCCGACTGTCGTAGGCTATCACCCTCATACCGTCACCCGTATCTTGCATGAGTACGCCTCCCAAAGCAACTCCACTTGCATCCGTTTGTACCAAAAACGGCGCTGACCCATCCGCGGCTGCCTTCATGTCAGGCAATGCCAATACAGGGGCTGAGGAGAGTGCGGTCTTCAACTCGTCGAAGGCCCATTGCTGGAGTTCTCCCCATTGCCACGGTACGTCGGTCTTGGTGAGCGAGGTCAAGGGTTGGGCAATCTCCGAGAACCGGTGTACGAACCGGCGGTAGTACCCCGCTAGCCCAAGGAACTGTCTGACGTGGGTTACCGTCTCCAGCTTCGGCCAGTCCTTGATGGAGGACACCTTGTCATGCTGCGGCTGGCATCCTTCGGCGGAGAGAGTGTGGCCCAGGAACCGTAATGACTCCTTCAACATCTGCGCCTTGGAGGCCTTCAAATATACCCCTTTTTCTCGACAAGTGTCCAAGAACTGACGTACGTGGTCGTAGTGTTCCTCCACCGTGCGCGAGAAGACGACCACATCGTCGATGAAGATTCGTACAAAGGGGAGATGACCGAGTGCACGCTGCATTCGCCGTTGATATTGAGAGGGAGAGTTCTGCAGGCCCTGGGGCATCACCAACCATTCATAGGCCCCCATCTGGGTGGTGAAGGCGGTCTTCTCCACGTCCTCCTCGGCCATCGGCACTTGCCAGAATCCGTCCACCGCGTCAAAGGAGGAGAAGAACGCTGCCCCTTGCATCTCGTCAAACATCAGTTGGATGTCCGGTAGTGGGTACCGGTCCCGCACCGTCTGCTGGTTCAATTGTCGGTAATCCACGACCAGACGTAATGTCTTCGGGTCACCAGGCTTGGGTACCATCAGACATGGGGCGGCATACGGGCTTGACGACGGCCGGATGTAACCCTTCTTCATGAGTTGCTCGATACGTTCACGTAGCTGGCGTAGCTCTTCAGCGGTCATCTTGTATGGGCGCCTACATGGTGGTCCACCCTCCGCGTCCGGCTTGCGATCGATGCGGGCCTTGTCCTCCTCAGTGCGACGCAACTTGGATGCCTCCGGTAAGGCTGCACACAGGGTATCCAAATACTTCTCAAAGAAGGCGTCAAAGCGCTGCCTCCACGTGCTGCTTACCGGTGCGTCTCGAGTATCTTGACGGGGCCCTTCCTTCTCCAGGGTGGCGTGAGATGACGGTACTTCAGCAGCGGTAGCTGCGAAGGCTCCTGCCTCATGGTCGTCCCCGCGCGCCGCCATCATGAGCCACTGAGGTTGCGATTCTTCATCCCCGGCCAGGCGCCTGGTTTCCGCGTGGATGAGGTGCTGCTTCAGTTGCGTTGCCGTCAAGAACACCTCATCGATCAGCCCTGCGCCCTGGGCCTTGCCCTGACCCATCCCCGGACTACAACCCACGAGCGTCACCCGTTGTTGTCCTCCACCATTTGCTCGCGTGTTGAAGGAGACGGAACCGTGACCGGCATAATCCAACGTGATTGGGGAGAGACTGCGAAGCCACTTACCCCCTAACACCACGTCTACTTGGATTCCTAACGGCAAGACCCGTAGAGCCATCCGCTTCTCGCAGTAGTTTACTCCCGACGCCGCGTGAGCGGTGAACTTGGTGTACGCCACCTCTCCAGCGGTCTTTACAGACCCATCTGCCAGCGTGACCTTCATTGGTGTCCCTGAGCGCACTGTCAAGTCGCAAGTACGGGCACATTCCGCCGAGATGAAGTTGTCTGAGGCGCCTGAGTCCACCAGCACCTTCACTCGATGTCCACGAAGGTAGGCATAGAACACCAGGAGTAGGGGTCCTTCCTCGTCTCGCACCGCTGACAGGGTGTGTGCCAAGAGTGTCCCTGCTCGAGAGTTCGCCTTCCAGCGCACCCCCCCATCCAGTTGAACACGCTTACATTTAAGAGCATCTTCGATTGGGTGTGAACTCAAGGCGGCTGCAGTCTCGTCCACCAAGGCGTTGCACTCGTACTCTTCGCCACTGCCGTGTTCAGTAGCACTGACGTACATGCACACTGAGAAGGAATCGTGGTAGAATGTGGTAAACTGGTGTTAAAATGTGGTAAACTGGTGGTAAACGGCGGTAAGCCCCTATGTGGGGTGGTAATCAGGTGGTAAACGTTAAAATATCTATAAAAAAAAATAACTGACGGTAAATCATTGGTAATTTGCGGTAACATAGGTTGAAGCATGGTAAAAGCCTGGTAATTTCAGAACGGAGCGTGGTAAACGAGGATCTGGAATGGTAAATGGTCGTGGCCTAATGGTAAATGGATATAAAACTTCGCAATGTAGTATAAATATAGAGACGGAGCTGGTAAACCGTGGTAAACGAGGATCCTGAATGGTAGATGTGCAATTCTCTGGTCTGTGGCCAAGGTAGAATTGACAGGAGTGGAGCGACTGGCGAATGGCGGCCAGGTATGAACGCAGGCAGGGGTATACATCATCGTTCAGTAGATAGGTGGGATGCGTCACATACAGATCGTATCATACCTGTCTCGGCTAAACCAGTAGGGAGCCGAAAGGTAGCCGATTTTAGTGGCCACGCGCACCATAGCTGGTAAGAGATAGAGGTAACGTAGCCAAGAAACCAAGTTAGGTTCTTGAAGTTGAAGTTTTCAAAAAACAGTTAAACTGTAACAGTTTTTTTTTTGTTTATTTAATTTAAGTAGCAGAAGGTCGAGAAAGAAAATGGCTGGTAAGTAGTTTTACTTTTTTCTTGAATCACGCGGGTGACAGAAAGCAGTTCTGTTGCAATGTATGCAGAACAGGTAGTTTACTTTTAAAAGCGAGTACTGTTACTTAAGAATGGAGAGTACCCGAACAGGAGCAACGAGCGCTGCTGAACAAGGTGCACCTAAACGGGCAAGGACGGCCACGGTTGGCAGCGAGGCAGGCCAGGCCGCACTCGCTCCAAAGGTTACGTGCCCCATGCTTGTCTCTTGTGGATGTGCATGTTGGATAGGTTCGTGGCTTAATTAGTTAACCGCTGTTCGACTCAAAGAGCGGACGGCTCCTGAAAGTTTCTGCGTAAATAGGTGGTCAGCGAATATGTGGATACACACAGCCGGTGACTGCGCCCTGGTGCGGAATCACGTGCTTAGGAAAAGTCACCGGCTGTGCGTATTCATTCAGGTATGCAGGCCAGGCCGCACTCGCTCCAAAGGTTACGTGCCCCATGCTTGTCTCTTGTGGATGTGCATGTTGGATAGGTTCGTGGCTTAATTAGTTAACCGCTGTTCGACTGAAAGAGCGGACGGCTCCTGAAAGTTTCTGCGTAAATAGGTGGTCAGCGAATATGTGGATACACACAGCCGGTGACTGCGCCCTGGTGCGGAATCACGTGCTTAGGAAAAGTCACCGGCTGTGCGTATTCATTCAGGTATGCGGACTCCCCTGTTTTCCGGCATGCACGCTGTGGGATGCCACTGCTGTGGGAATATCCCATGGTTTCCGCAGTGGATTCAAACATGCTTTCGTGAACTGGTGCGCAGGCCTCCGAAGCTGCAACCGTGCAGGGAGGCGGCCTCCCCCCGGTCGCTGGAGGAGTGGTCGAGGAAAACCCGGTAAGACCGTGAACTTTTCCTTCCCCTCCCTTCCCGTACGGGATCCCGCCCGCCCGCCCTTCATCTAGTGAACGCAGCCGCCACTCCGCGGGTGCCTGGTCAGCAGCCTGTCGGGCGACTGTTCATCTGCGGTTGCGAATCAGCGGCCAAGGGGTGGACAGCGAGTCATGGGTGGGATTGTTTTTTTTCCCCGGCATATGTCTTTGTTTATTTCTTTGTAGAAAGGTGCATAGGGTGCACGAAAGGAACATAGGACCCAGGGACAAAGGGTGCGGGGAGGCTGCTCCGCTCCGCGCCGAATCAGGCGCGTGGCGCGTGCGGCGCTCTCCCCGGCGCTGTGCCTTATCCTGCTTCATCTGCGGTTGCGAATCAGCGGCCAAAGGGTGAGCAGCGGCGCTGCAGGTCGTGGGTGGGGAGGGATGCGCGAGGGTGCGCGTACGGTAGATAGGTGCATAGTGTGCACGCAAGGACCATAGGACCCAGGGACAAAGCGTGCGGGGAGGCTGCTCCGCTCCGCGCCGAATCAGGCGCGTGGCGCGTGCGGCACTCTCCCCGGCGCCGTGCCTTATCCTGCTTCATCTGCGGTTGCGAATCAGCGGCCAAAGGGTGAGCAGCGGCGCTGCAGGTCGTGGGTGGGGAGGGATGCGCGAGGGTGTGTGTACGGTAGATAGGTGCATAGTGTGCACGCAAGGACCATAGGACCCAGGGACAAAGGGTGCGGGGAGGCTGCTCCGCTCCGCGCCGAATCAGGCGCGTGGCGCGTGCGGCACTCTCCCCGGCGCCGTGCCTTATGCTGCTTCATCTGCGGTTGCGAATCAGCGGCCAAAGGGTGAGCAGCGGCGCTGCAGGTCGTGGGTGGGGAGGGATGCGCGAGGGTGCGCGTACGGTAGATAGGTGCATAGTGTGCACGCAAGGACCATAGGACCCAGGGACAAAGCGTGCGGGGAGGCTGCTCCGCTCCGCGCCGAATCAGGCGCGTGGCGCGTGCGGCGCTCTCCCCGGCGCTGTGCCTTATGCTGCGTCATCTGCGGTTGCGAATCAGCGGCCAAAGGGTGAGCAGCGGCGCTGCAGGTCGTGGGTGGGGAGGGATGCGCGAGGGTGCGCGTACGGTAGATAGGTGCATAGTGTGCACGCAAGGACCATAGGACCCAGGGACAAAGCGTGTGGGGAGGCTGCTCCGCTCCGCGCCGAATCAGGCGCGTGGCGCGTGCGGCGCTCTCCCCGCCGTGCCTTATGCTGCTTCATCTGCGGTTGCGAATCGGCGGCCAAAGGGTGAGCAGCGGCGCTGCAGGTCGTGGGTGGAAAGGGATGCGCGAGGGTGCGCGTACGGTAGATAGGTGCATAGTGTGCACGCAAGGACCATAGGACCCAGGGACCAAGGGTGCGGGGAGGCTGCTCCGCTCCGCGTCGAATCAGGCGCGTGGCGCGTGCAGCGCTCTCCCCCCCGCTGTGCCTTATGCTGCTTCATCTGCGGTTGCGAATCAGCGGCCAAAGGGTGAGCAGCGGCGCTGCAGGTCGTGGGTGGGGAGGGATGCGCGAGGGTGTGTGTACGGTAGATAGGTGCATAGTGTGCACGCAAGGACCATAGGACCCAGGGACAAAGCGTGCGGGGAGGCTGCTCCGCTCCGCGCCGAATCAGGCGCGTGGCGCGTGCGGCACTCTCCCCGGCGCTGTGCCTTATGCTGCTTCATCTGCGGTTGCGAATCAGCGGCCAAAGGGTGAGCAGCGGCGCTGCGAGTCGTGGGTGGGGAGGGATGCGCGAGGGTGCGCGTACGGTCGATAGGTGCATAGTGTGCACGCAAGGACCATAGGACCCAGGGACCAAGGGTGCGGGGAGGCTGCTCCGCTCCGCGCCGAATCAGGCGCGTGGCGCGAGCGGCGCTCTCCCCGGCGCCGTGCCTTATGCTGCTTCATCTGCGGTTGCGAATCAGCGGCCAAAGAGTGAGCAGCGGCGCTGCGAGTGGTGGGTGGGGAGGGATGGCGGAGGGTGCGCGTACGGTAGATAGGTGCATAGCGTGCACGCAAGGACCATAGGACCCAGGGACCAAGGGTGCGGGGAGGCTGCTCCGCTCCGCGCCGAATCAGGCGCGTGGCGCGTGCGGCGCCCTCCCCGGCGCCGTGCCTTATGCTGCTTCATCTGCGGTTGCGAATCAGCGGCCAAAGAGTGAGCAGCGGCGCTGCGAGTGGTGGGTGGGGAGGGATGGCGGAGGGTGCGCGTACGGTAGATAGGTGCAAAGCGTGCACGCAAGGACCATAGGACCCAGGGACCAAGGGTGCGGGGAGGCTGCTCCCGGCTCCGCGCCGAATCAGGCGCGTGGCGCGTGCGGCGCTCTCCCCGGCGCCGTGCCTTATGCTGCTTCATCTGCGGTTGCGAATCAGCGGCCAAAGGGTGAGCAGCGGCGCTGCGAGTGGTGGGTGGGGAGGGATGGCGGAGGGTGCGCGTACGGTAGATAGGTGCAAAGCGTGCACGCAAGGACCATAGGACCCAGGGACCAAGGGTGCGGGGAGGCTGCTCCGCTCCGCGCCGAATCAGGCGCGTGGCGCGTGCGGCGCTCTCCCCGGCGCCGTGCCTTATGCTGCTTCATCTGCGGTTGCGAATCAGCGGCCAAAGGGTGAGCAGCGGCGCTGCGAGTGGTGGGTGGGGAGGGATGCGCGAGGGTGCGCGTACGGTAGATAGGTGCATAGTCTGCACGCAAGGACCATAGGACCCAGGGACCAAGGGTGCGGGGAGGCTGCTCCGCTCCGCGCCGAATCAGGCGCGTGGCGCGTGCGGCGCTCTCCCCGGCGCTGTGCCTTATGCTGCTTCATCTGCGGTTGCGAATCAGCGGCCAAAGGGTGAGCAGCGGCGCTGCGAGTGGTGGGTGGGGAGGGATGCGCGAGGGTGCGCGTACGGTAGATAGGTGCATAGTGTGCACGCAAGGACCATAGGACCCAGGGACAAAGGGTGCGGGGAGGCTGCTCCGCTCCGCGCCGAATCAGGCGCGTGGCGCGTGCGGCGCTCTCCCCCGCGCCGTGCCTTATGCTGCTTCATCTGCGGTTGCGAATCAGCGGCCAAAGGGTGAGCAGCGGCGCTGCGAGTGGTGGGTGGGGAGGAATGCGCGAGGGTGCGCGTACGGTAGATAGGTGCATAGCGTGCACGCAAGGAGCATAGGACCCAGGGACAAAGGGTGCGGGGAGGCTGCTCCGCTCCGCGCCGAATCAGGCGCTTGGCGCGTGTGGCGCTCTCCCCGGCGCCGTGCCTTATGCTGCTTCATCTGCGGTTGCGAATCAGCGGCCAAGTGGTGAACCGCGAGTCATGGGTGGGACAGGCTTTGTGGAAGGCTGCCGTCGGACGGGCATATGACCAGACGACCAGCGACGGCTGGCCATATGTAGGGTCTTATGTAGCGCGACGGCTGTATCCATATCCGTCAGCTTATGGACGGACATGGTATGGTGCGCAAGTGTTGTCCGCCAAGTGGGTCAACGAGGTGGGCGGCGAAGTAGAAGAATACGAAGGTCCTTGGGTCACGGGTTACGTACCGATCGTCACCTCGCCGCCGGGTAGGGGTATCAATTTTTATGTTTCTGAGCGGCAGTTCATCCCTCCCGGTGCCATTGACCACGGGTTCCCAGAAGTGCATCGGGTCACCGTGCCTGCAGAAGGCCAGCCCCGGCTGCTGTATAAAGTTCGATACCCTTGGGACGGGGACGAGGAGGAGC
>LGRX02000227.1:0-27631 GCA_001247695.2 Cymbomonas tetramitiformis
TGGTTGTGCACCTGCGGATCAGCGTCGGACACAAGCGTAAAGGATGGGCGCTTTTTGCGGTTGCGACTGTTGTTCAAAGGGGGGAGTCAACCCCTTGGTGCGTGTTGATTCGCTCGGAGATGAATCGGAACCTCGTGTTGACTCCCTCAGAGATGAGTCGAAACTCATGTGTGTGATTTGCTCGAGATAAATCGTGGAACCTCGTGCCGACTCGCTCGGAGATGAGTCAGAAAACCATGTGTGTGATTTGTCGGAGATAACCGGAACCTCGTGTTGACTCGAGATGAGTCGAAACCTCATGTGTGTGTGTGATTTGCTCGGAGATAAATCGGAACCTCGTGTTGACTCCTCGTAGATGAGTCGAAACCTCATGTGTGTGTGATTTGCCTGAGGATAAATCGGAACCTCAAAGCTGACTTCTGAGATGAGTCGAAACCTCGTGGTGATTTGCTCTGAGATAAATCGAACCTCGTGTTGACTCCCCGTGAGATGAGTCGAAACCTCATGTGTGTGTGATTTGTTCGAGATAAACTGAACTCGTGTTGACTCCTCGTAGATGAGTCGAAACCTCATGTGTGTGTGATTTGCCTGGAGATAAATCGGAACCTCGTGTTGACTCCTCGGAGATGAGTCGAAACCTCATGTGTGTGTGATTTGCCTGAGATAAATGGAACCTCGTGTTGACTCCTCAGAGATGAGTCGAAACTCATGTGTGTGTGATTTGCTCGAGATAAATCGGAACCAAGCTGACTCCCGCAGATGAGTCGAAACCTCATGTGTGTGTGTGGATTTGCCTGGAGATAAATCGAACCGTGTTACCCTCTCGGGAGATGAGTCGAAACCATGTGTGATTTGCTCGGAGATAAATCGGAACTCGTGTTGACCTCATGTGTGTGTGATTTGCTCGGAGATAAATCGGAACCTCGTGTTGACTCCCTCAGAGATGAGTCGAAACCTCATGTGTGTGTGATTTGCTTCGTCCAGGAATATAATTAGGGTGGACGGGTTGTGAAGCAAGACGTGTGTGACCTCTATGCTGCCGCGCGTCGCAGGGTGGTGTGTGCGCTCCAGGCGAATCAAGCGTCTGAGTTGAAACGCGCGTTTCAGGCGATGCGCGCATTTCAGGCGAACGCGTCCTTTCGGGCGAACGCGCCTTTTCGGGCGCAGGGCGGAACGCGCATTGCTGGCGACACAGGTGTTTCGGGCAGATGCGCATTGCAGCGAAACGAGCGCTTCAGGCGAGGTGTGAAATACAGGTGATACGGGGCGGAACAAGCGGTGCGCGCGTCTCGGGTGATACACGTGTTTCAGGCAACAGGCGCATTGCAGCAAATCGAGCATTTCAGGCGATGCGCACATTTTGCGCGAAGTGCGCCTTTCGGGCGAACACGCCTTTCAGGCGACACGCGCCATCCTGGTGATGCGCGCCATTCTGGGCGAAACGCGCCTTTCAGCTGGTGTGCGTCGTTCAGGCGAGTCGAGCGTTTCGGGCGATACGCGTGTTTCAGGCGACAGGCGCATTGCAGCGAATCAAGCATTTCAGGCGATGCGCACATTTCGCGCGAAGCGCTCCTTCCAGGCAAACATGCCTTTCAGGCGACACGCGCAATCCTGGTGATGCGCGCCATCCGAGCGAAACGCGCCTTTCAGACGGTGTGTGCCTTTCAGGCGATGCGCGCCACTCAGGCGAATCGAGCGTTTCAGGCGAGGCGCGAACTTTGCAGCGAAACGAGCATTTCAGGCGATACACGCGTTTCATCGATATGCGCATTTCAGGCAAACGCGCCTTTCAGGGCGGAACGCGCATTTCAGGGCGAACGCGCCTTTCAGGGCGGAACCCGCATTTCAGGGCGGACAGGGCGGAACGCGCCTTTCAGGGCGGAACGCGCCTTTCAGGGCAGAACGCGCCTTTGTCAGGCCTTTCATGTGAGGGCAGGAGTCAGGAGTCAGGAGTCAGGGAAATGGAGACAGGGGGTATAAGAGTGAGCAGGGAAGAGCGCGCTTGCGGAGTCGGCGAGTCACTGCTGCCGGTGGGCTGCGAGCTTGAGGGTGACGTGCGTTTGCTGTGGGTCGATACCCACCAGTGAAGTTGGTTTCGTGGACCTGCACACCAAGCCATACAGAGCCTTCATGTCATGCAGACCTGCACACACACAGACCTGCGCACACACAGACACACACACACACACACACACACACACCACGACACACAGCACACACACACACACACACACACACGCACACACACACACACACACGCACACCCACACACACCCACACACACACACGTACACACACACACGCGCACACACACAGACCTGCACACACACACAGACCTGCACACACACAGACCTACACAGACCTTCATTCAGACCTGCACACCGAGCCATTCAGAGAGAGACTCTGTATGGCTGGAAGGGCCGAAAGCAGGTGTCGCAGTTGGCATGGCACTTGAAAGGTCGCAGAGCTGCGCAAAGCTGGCGTCTCAGGCGCCATGGCTGCGAAGCACTGCATCCGTGCCGATGAGTCACAACAGAAGCATCCTCAACAAAAGTTGCTGAACCAATCTGCCACGAAGTTTGAAAGACCATGGCAGGCATGCACAAGCTGGCCTGAAGTGCACTGAGCCTATGGCTGCCGTGTCACTCCGCGCGCGAGCCTGGTGCCATCACATAGGAGTTCACACACAAGTGAAAACAAAGGAGCTCCGAGGAAAGTTTCAAAACCAACGAAGAGGTTCGGCACCCTGTCAGGTGATACCGTTCCAGCAGGACAAAACAACACTTTGCAATTGGGCATTCACTGCGGCTCCCGTGTCGTGCGCTCAGGTCGCAGCACGAGCGGCTCCTGCGGTGAATGCCCCCAACCTGCCACAAGGCCAAGTTGGTGCCCTTCGAGCAGCCCAGCACACGTTCACGTCGAAAATTATGAAAGAAACTGCGGGCAAAGGCGTGCTTCGAGCACACGCAAAGCAAAAAGGCATGGGTCAGGTGTCCAGACCCGAGCTGGCGCGTCGCCAACCATGAATTCCCACAACCTGTCATACAGGCCCGTCGGGGAATTCACCGCTGCCAACGCCCACAAGGGTCGAATTCACAAATAAAAACACAATGACAACTGAAGGAAAAAACATTCGGCTGCAATGCTGTCAAAAGGTTGCAGTCAGGTGTTCGGACTCGAGCCGGCGCGCCGTAAGCCGTGAATTCCCACAACCTGTCACCCAGGTCCGTTCGGGGAATTCAACGTTGCCACAGCCTGCGCAGGTCGAATTCACAAAGGCAAACATCATACAAACTGCTGGAAAAACATGGGTTCGGCCACAACCTCGTCAAACGGCAAAAGTCAGGTGTCACGGCTCGAGTTAGCGCGGCTACGGTTGTGCATTCCCAAACGCCGGTCACATACGTCGGTTTGAGCATATTCGGCAAGCAGGCCCTGCGAGGTTCGAATTCGCATAGCGAATGGTGCAAAATATGGTACAAAAAGGTCGGGCGCATCGTGCACACCACACGTGAATACCGCTGAGAGTGCATGTGACGGTTCGCCGTTGCAGGTGTGAATTTATGACAAACGCAGCTTCGGGCTATCTCGCCGCTAGGCGCTCAACGGGAAAATGCCCCTCTGTGGGAATTCGCGAGCGTGTTGTGAATTCGCGAACGTTTTCGGACAGCTGCGGATCTCCACCGCCGCGGAACGGCGATATGCGTGTCTATTGCTGTGCTACGTAAAACATGTCAGGCGGCAACGCGCTTCTGCCACGCCGGCTCGTAGATTCGCAAAACGGGCGCGGGTCTAACTTGCACTCGCGGACTGTAGATTCAGGCTCAGATGGAAGCATGAAAAGCAGAAAGGCAAACGAGCAACACAGGGGGCAATTCACAGATAAAACAAGCACAACGGCGCGACTTCGCACATACATCAGAGTGGCGTGCCGGCACTCTGGGGATCCGAACCAGACTCTTACAAACTGCTAGTGACAAAGCTCTCATGTGGATTCGAAGTATACGTATGCAAATATCACATTTAATACTAGGCCACAAGAGGCAAATATCACTATACCGCAGAATGGTTTTGAAAGGTTCGGATCCCTTTTTCGAAAGCAGGAGCTAGCTAAATACTCAAGCGAGCATAGTGAAAGTCCGTGAATGCCATTGTCGTTTCGGATGCCCTGTGACCATTGGTTCCCAGTGACAGCGGCGTTTGGTGTCAACGCGCGCTTGCGTTTGCCTTGTCATGCATCGCCGAGACGTCATGTGTGGTCGTGTCGTGATGTCCATTCGTGTGGGATATATAGTGCCGACTATATATTGAGGTGCTGATACTCAGAATGCTTACACTTAAGATAACATAAGAAGTGAAGTTAGATTGAGTGTCGCTCGGCTAAAGCCCGAAACCCTGAACCTGTGACAGCCGTACTGTACGGAGTACTAGTACAGACAGAGGACTGTGACACACACGGGGTGTCACATCCAGCACACCACCATGTACTATTACGGAGGAAGAGTTAGGGTGGAACAGGCAGTTTGTCAGGTGAAACAAAACACACCATCTCAAGCGGTGGAAACAAACTTCTAGTGGGGGCCTGTGCTCTTGGCCAGGGCGGTCCCAAATCTCTAGCTAGCACTACACACTGAAGGCTGCTGTGCCCGTGATACAGATCTAGTGGTGCTACTAGGCTTCTGACAGTAACTCTAGCCACCTTGAAAGTGGTCTACAGAGCAGAGTTCACAGAGATTGAAGTTGTTGTAGTACTCAAATTGAAAGTTCAGACTGTAGATGCCGAAGCCGTCAGAGTCCAGATTGAAGATGTTGTAGAAGTCAGCCGGCCCAGTGTCCAGAAGGTCGGGGCCAGGGAAGTAGTCCACTGTGCCATTCTGATAACCAGAGTAGGCACCGCACACCACCGACCGTGGAGCAATCTCCACATCACAAAGTGCCGTGGCGGTGACGGTGTCGATCATGGCGATGCTTACACACAGAAACAGAGCAGGGATAGCTGCTGCCGTGAGGAATGCGCCGATTGAAGGTGTCCGTACACCACCAACCCGTGGACCGGGTGGTGGGACGGCATCATGCAAGTCCCCGTCGTCAGACTCCGTGTCAGCCACGCTGGTCGAATCACGCGTGGAAGAAATGTACGGAGGCAGGGGGTTGAAGGATTGAAGTGAGACCTGCGGCTCGGGTTCGAAGAAGCCCAATTTTACAGACATGTTGTCCATAAAGGACTGTTCGAAGGGCGGCTCACCGTCAGCGGACTGCTTCGGGTAAATTAACGCGTCGCTCTCGGTCTCGACCGCCACCTCCGGCTCATGCTCCACGACGGCATCGCCGATCACGGAGGGTGTGGCCGAACCGAAGTGCACCATTGGAAAGTGCTGAGTGTCGGATTCAGCACCACCAGCCACCTTCTTGAGCTCGCGGAGAGCGGTGCGCGCCTCGTGCACGCGGGTAGCAAGGAGTGAGGGTTGGGTTGGCGTCAATCCCGCGTACTGTGCTCGGAGCCCCACGTCAATGTCCTCGGAGAACGTGAAGGGCTCCTCGTCCTGCCGAACCAAGGGATGATCATGTTGTGCACAGAGTCGAGCAAAGGCGGTGTCGTCCTCAGTGTCGAACGCGGTCTGGAAGGCGGACACGAGGCCGTCGGCGTCGTCGGCTTGCTCAATCACGCACTCGTCGCACTTGATGTCGGCGGTGGGACAATTCGCGGAGTCATGCCAAAACCCCGGAGGGCATCGGACACACTCCGGGACGAAGGCCTTGGAGAGGACGTGGAAGGAGACGGAGTGCATGCCGTAGTGCTTCTTGTCGTTGTTGTGGCGTCGGACGCCTTGCGGCCAATTCCCGTCCTTGGGAAGGGGCGAAGCAGCGAAGCGGTGCCTCAAATCACGTCTTCGGCCGTGAAACTTCCCATCCACCCGACGGTTCTGGCGGTCACGCCAGGAGGAGGGTGGAAAATGCACACCTGGCTTGCTAGTAGGCTTGCCCGTAGTCGGAGCCGGCCACCTAGTCGTCGTCTCGTCGTGCGCGTCCTCGTCGGAGAGCGTCGCAAGAACCTTGTTGGCGGCGTCAATGTGGAACTGAAACTCCCGAATTAGGGCCTTCACGTCAACGTCGGACGGGTGGCCAGAATATAGGATGTTCTTGTCCGTGAGGGGCACGTGCTTCCGCTTGCCGGCGTTGGCGTCCCAAATCTCGAGGACGTGGGCGTAGATGTCCTCAAGGTCCACCTTGGCCAACTCAACGTCGAGCCGAAGCGGTGTGATGACCTTGTCGTAGAATTCGGTGTCGAGTGAAGCCAGAAGCTGTTTCTTCGCCATCATCTCGTCGAGAGGTCCAGAAGGTCCGTTGCCAATAGCCGTAAGGCAGGCGTCAAAGTCTTGGATAAGTGGATCAGGGTCCTTCTCGGAGTTGAAGAAGATAGAGCAAAGCTCCTCGTAGTGCCCAAGAGGTCGGACCACGCGAGGGATCAACCTCTTGGTGACCTCGAGGAGGGCACGCTTGCCATCCTGAGGCGAAGCCCGTCCCGAGGCATCAACCCAACGCCGCGCGGGTGAATTTGGAGAGGTCAACGATGTTAAAGTCGAGAAGAGAATAGCGTTGAAGATGGCGTTGACCTCCTTCGTCGCGTCCGCCAGATCAAAAAGAGCGGCGTTGGTGGGGTCCTTCTGCTCGAACGCGCGCTGCAAGGACTTCACAATGGACGTCCATAGCGTGTTGCGGTTCGACTCATCGCCTCGGAAGGTCTCGTCCTTGGAGCCCAAGGCGTCGCGAGAGATCCTCTTGATGATGTCCACGTCCCAAGTGGAATTCTGGATGGCCGTAGCACGAGTCCGGTCCGCAGCCGTGAGGGCAACACCGGGAGAATCCGGTGTCGGCCTATAACGAGAGCCGACGTCGCGTGAAAAAATCGTGTCTAGTCTAATGCGGTTGTTGGCCCCCAAGGGAGGCGTGACGTGAGAATTTACACTCATATTGAAGACCCAGTAGGTGGGAGCGTCGGGGTAGAGGGCCGATGTCGGAGAATACAGAAAAGTGATGGTCGAGAGCCGTAAGATGCAGTGTCGGAGCGGATAATTAAGGAAGCCGTAACTGTGAAATTGTAAGATCGTAACGCGGCGGCCAAGGAAACTCACGACAAAAAATTGATCAAGTTCTAGTCGAGTAAAATCCAACGCGGACAATACAAAATAATCCCAGGTAGGCGCACGCTGCAGCGATACCAAATTAATCCGCCCGTAAACTAGCTCTCGACCGCAACTGCGAAAATCACGACATCAAATTTTGGGCCCCCAACGCCCCACCAAGCGGAGTGGCTTAGCCACTCATGTAATCAAAAGTAGTGGAAGGTGCCTGGCGCACCATAACCTGTGGGATATATAGTGCCGACTATATATTGAGGTGCTGATACTCAGAATGCTTACACTTAAGATAACATAAGAAGTGAAGTTAGATTGAGTGTTGCTCGGCTAAAGCCCGAAACCCTGAACCTGTGACAGCCGTACTGTACGGAGTACTAGTACAGACAGAGGACTGTGACACACACGGGGTGTCACATCCAGCACTTCGCGTGATGTCGTGCTTGACGCTCTGCGGTGCTCTCGGATCGGCACGAGCTGGTCGCGGCGACGTCGATGTAGCGCTTGGCGAGGCGTCGTGCATGATTCAAACTGAGAGGGAGATCTGAGCTGGAGGGTGAACGTGATATGCTCTGGGCGCTCGAGCGGACAATGAACTGGGGTAGGACCGTGACTGAGGGGGGAATGACAATCACTGAAAAAGAGGGTCATGGTTGGGGCGTTTGCTGTCGGCTGAGACGGGCGCGATGGGGGCAAATGCGGTGGGGTCTGACATCGGGCTGCGGTAGCGTGACTAAATATGGGGGGTCTGACAGGCCTTTCAGGGGTGCCCGAGGGACCCCTTCTAAGCGTGTTCATAGTTGTGACACCGGTGTGCATGCCGAGCAATCAGGGTTCGAATGTTCGAATCCAGGTCGCGATGTCTTGGATAATAATAAGAAAACCGCTACAGTACGGGTACGCATACTCTTTTGTCACAACTACGAACACTCCAGACACGGTTGCCCCCTTTGCAGCCCACGACGGGGTCCCCCGCTGTCCCCACTCTGTCACGTCCCTCCCCCATACGATTACACCCACTTTGTGGAATGCTTCCTGCCTTAGCAGACTGTCATGTATGAGGGGAACAGACTCGAGTAGATCGTTCCGAAGGCGTTGCCTTACTCATCGACGTAAATGTTTTATTATTATTATTATTATTATCACCCACTTTCCCAATCAGTTATCACCATTTTCCCCCACTCGGCTACACCATTTTCCCCCATTCGGCCACCCCCATTCTCGCCCACCCAGTTATACCATTATTTCCCCACTCTGTTACACCCACTGCCCCGCTTTCGTACTCAGGCGCCTGCGCCTGAGAACCGCTTGTGTATATAAATTATATATATGTGTGTGTGTGTGTGCCATTATTTACTTCTATTATTAATTATATATTACTAATGGTGTAATACAAGGGGGGTAGGGGGGCTGAACTTTTAGGCCCTGAACTTTTTCTTCAGGGCCTGAACTTTTTCTTCAGGGCCTGAACTTTTTTTTCCAGGGCCTGTACTTTTTCTTCAGGGATTGTACTGTTTTTTCGGGCCCTGTACTTATGCACCTATGGTTATGGGCCCAGGCACACATTGTGAGCCCTGTGCGCGTGTGGTTGGCGGGCCTGAAGAAAAAGTGTAGGGCCTGTAGAAACAGTTCAAGGCCTAAAGAAAAAGTTTAGGGCCTGAAGAAAAAGTACAGGGCCCGGAAAAAAAGTACAGGCCCTGTAAAAAAAAGTTCAGGGGCTGAAGAAAAAGTTCAGGCCCTGAAGAAAAAGTTCAGGGCCTAAAAGTTCAGCCCCCCTACCCCCCTTGTATTACACCATTAATAATATATAATTAATAATAGAAGTAAATAATGGCACACACACATATATATATATATACGTTGTATATAATTTATATACACAAGCGGTTCTCAGGCGCCTCACGATAATGTCATATTTATATTAGCATTTCTATAATTTTATATAAAATTATATAGCATAATATGATTCGGTATGCGAATCCATGAGAACTGGTCGACGACACGAGCTCGACAGAGGCGTGTCACGAGTTTAAGGAACCGGTTGAGAGAACTGGTCGAGACGTCGAGACCTTCACGAGTTCACTAGAGAGTTTTAGCTTTAAAAACTTTTAAAGAAGTTTTAACCGAAAGTGAGATACACTGGCACTGAATAGGCTTTTGGAGACGCACTCGACAACTCCAGCCGGAACATCATCGCTAAGAAAGCATGCGGCAGGAGGAAACAATGAATAGAAAAACAAAAGAAGCGCGTTGGATTTAAGCTCTACCTCCATGCCACAAACGCAGGCTATGCCTGCCGGATCCAAGAGCGATTTACCTCTCGTGAGTGACAATGGCTCTCAACTCTTGGGTGCCGCAGCTTCAGATTATATTTTTAACCCACTTTGCGAGCTTCCTCCTCCACCTAGCAAAGATGTGGAGTCGCCGTGTGAAATAGAAATTGCTGAGCCCGCCTTGCAGAGAACGGGTTCGAGGGTGGTTACTCCTAAGCTTAGGGGGGCGAGCATTCTTCAAACTCCTTTACCTCAGATGATTTTGGAGCAATCAGAGATATGCAAACGGAGGAAGAAAGATTTTGAGCGTTATGTCTTAAGAAGGCGTGGCTTGGGTGAAGATGAAGACACCACCCAGCGCCAGGATGAAACTTTCGAAGCGGAAAGCAGCGCCTGGGAGGTGGCTGCAACTCCACTAGGGTTTGTTCTGCTTGGCGAGACACTGACAATAGTTTTGCATGTGGGCACGGAGCACTACTTCCCTTGGGAAAGGCCTGAATACTTCTGGCAGTGTGCGCTAGCTTGCGTACTTGCGTTCGGTTCTTCCTCTACGCTTTTAGTGTTGTCGTTCAGCAGCTTCCTTTGCACATTGAGAGCGGACATACTTTTGCCTCGATATGTTAGTATTGTGGGCTCAGCTGCGCTGATCACGGTGTGTGGCCCCTCGGAATGGCTTGTATTGTGATTTTATGGTGTTGATAGGTGCTTATGTGTCGTCAGCCGCGTCGCAGCGTGCCCCTGCTCTTGTTGCATACACGTGAGCACTCACAAGATGGGGGGCTATCAATATTCGGGGCGACGTATTTCCCCTATTGTGCTGTTCATATCGGTCTGAAATTATCACATGGTATAACGCTATTAAACTCAGGTCACTGCTTCGATGGAGGTGGCGCCCCTTATGTCTTGAGTCTACTCGCACGGTGTGTTCATGCACTGTGGATCCCACTTTTTCAAAATGACTATAGAGATTTTGAGTGACCACAGTAGTTTCAAGTCTCAGTGCCTAAAAGTTACCTGAGGCTTTAAGGGTTCCTGCGGAATATGTTTTTGTATGGTTTTCCTTTCCCTATTCTTCTGCCACGGTCCCGTGTGAGTGGAATTATAGATAACACTTCGGCGCACGACCAGTCCTTATCGAATCCTATGAATTTTGCCTGTCCGCTAGGACAATCAGTGTCAGCATCATGACCACACTCTCAAAACTTGTCTTCATTTGCCTGTGTTCGTTGTGTATGACGTAAACGATCTGCTGAATGAGGAGCAATTGAGTGGGAGCCGGACGGGATTTGTCTAGATGGCAGTCACCTTTGTGGTCCTTCACTATACCTGGGAAACAGCACAGCGAGCGCCTCAACCTATGCCTTTTCTAGGCTTACTCGTAGGAGTGAATGGTATTGCGAGTATTGTTACGGTCATATATAATTTCGTCTTGCCAGTTGAATTTCGACGAGGAGGCGCACTTTCAGGTCGCAGCAAGAAGCTTGTGGTCTTCGCAGTGGTAGTTGTACTTGTGCACCTAATATACATCTTCATGTTGGCTGGTTTCAATGCAATCTTGGTACATTACAGGAAATGGAATTGGGCTGCGACTCTTCTCGTGGGCTCCCTGCAATACCTGCTCTCTCCTTTCGTTGTGAAGCGTGCCCAAGAAGCCGCAGGATCTGATGATATATCTGTTTCCGTTGTGACCTCCAGCTTACTGCTGATCTTACATAATATGGCGATGTGCATGTGCATGTCCCACATACCTGCAAGTCAATGCCTCATCGTCATTGCAGTTACTTTTGTCACGAATTTAGGACTCGCGTTGAAAAGGCTGACACAAATTAGCTTCAAATTGTCCGAATTCGATATCGACGAAGAGGAGAAAGTGAAGAGAATATGTGGGCTGTTGCACTACATTGTCATACTCGAGACGACCCAAATTCTTGTCCCATTACTCTATCTGTACTACTTTGTGGTCGCTTTCCATAGCAAGGGTTCAGCGGTAATGGGAAACATCAAATTTGGTGGTTGGCACTTTACTCGTGTGAATGACGAGGACCTCCACGATTCCATTCAAAACATATTACTGTTCTTTATCATAGACGTGATCTCATTTCTGGCACTTGCTGGCCTGCTTAACTTCTTTCTCAAAATAGACATGCTCAAGCTCGTCCGATTTATTGCAAAAGAGTACGGGTGGGCTATTGCAGTACAGTACGTCTTTTATGTCGAATTGTTTGCATGTATTAATACTGTGGAGTGTGGCATGGACTTGACTTTCAAGTTCAAGTGGTTAGAGGGTGACGAGTGGACTCATAATCTGGACTGACCTATCCTATGATGATCATACATGTGTTTGGCTTTAACCGTTTCCTTTGGTGACAAGAATCCTAAGAAGATTTGTTGCAATATGTGCCCACGGTGGAGATCAACGGATTTAGCATACATATTGGGACACTTACCCAGTGGGATACATGTGTGTATGCATATGCTTGGTCCATTTTCTTAGAAAACCAGAAGCCAAAAAATATTGGCTGCGTTATGAAGCCACATCTGCGATCAACTCATTCAGCACACACTTTGGGTCCGAACTTATCCGGAGTTTCCATAGCTCGCAACTGGAGAAGAGGACCCCTTAAGCCTCACTGGGTCACTTGAGTGCCTCTGCAAAGTCTGTATCTGCCTACTGGGTCTTTGCAGGTATAGAGGGTCCAGCTGCGGCCAAAGCTAGAGGGGTATTATGTAGATTTCTGTTTTGCTCGAATCCTCATTTGCCAAAGGCAGGCACTGCAATACATTTCATTAAAATGATTTTGTAAAGTGTTTTAAATGCATTTTGTGCATTATACAATACTTTCTAAATTCTGCTTTTGATGATATGTTCAGACTACTGTCCGTGCAAGTCACCAAAAGGAAAGAGTCCTCTGGGTCGGGAGCGGTGGGAAGCTAGCAAAAGGAACAGAGCTGACAGGAGTGTCGGTTTGTGTCTACTTATACGTCCTGCTTTGAGTCACGGAGCTACATCCGTCATTCGGCTCTACTGTGTCAGGAGTAACGGATTACGACAGTCTGAAACCACAAAAATTCCGTTGCACTCCAATTTGAACATTTCTCTTTTGCTCGAATCCTCATTTGCCATGAAACCAGAGATGAAAACTGTGAGGCACACAAAGGAAATCTGGTCTCCGTCACTGTGACCATGTCAACCACTCGAAGTAGTAGTTCATGTCTGCATCCCTCAGAGCCGTCGGGTCGATGCAGTGTTGCACCGCTGAAGAGAACTGTGACCAGCCTCCAAAGAAGCACACCTTCTCCATTGCCACACCCACGGCTCGAGCACACGTCGTGGCACCCTTTCGAGTGTAGTGTGCAGAAAAATGACCACCTTCCGGGGGTTTGCAATCCAGCTCACTGAGAGCCCGACTGATCCAGTCATTTGCAACCAAAGCCTTGAGGTTCTTCGGGTCCTCGGGTAGGAGCCAGTAGGAATCAGGTTGAGCCCTCGTAGATCTGCTTTAAGTTGTATCCTGGTGTTGTTGCCAGCTCCCGCAGCCGAGCAACACCCCTCCAGGGGATGCACAAACGCCTCTTCGTCCGGAGGTGCCGCCGTCCCTTCTCCTTGATCAGCACCACAGAGCACAGAAAAGTCACTGTCACCACACTGCACATGTTGTCGTGATAACGACGTCTCTGTGTCCGGGCTGCCGAAGGTCACAAAGGCAATGACCACGTAGGTAAAGGCTCGTAGCAGCAGCAACTCCTCCGACGAGTGCGATGTCAAGCTCAGCGCCGTTTCGTGTACACGCCGTACGTGTCCCGCCGGCAGCCAAGTCCACTGAGTCTCGATGTTCTCGTCCTCCACCGCCAGCTCCGCCTGGATGGTCTAGTGAATATACCCCAACCAGATATATTCGAAGTGAGCCTAAATAGGTTGACTGTATTCAGAATATTACGTGTGATAAAAGATATGATACCAAAACCTATAACCTAGGCGAAAGTCCCGAACGGTACCTAACGGCATGTGACACTGCGGTGACACACACGGGCAGCGGTACCCGAGTCAAATCGGACTAAGGGTCTAGTCAGGGCCCTATACCGGGACTCCCGGTCAGGGCTGCCTGGGCTAATCCTAACATGGTCGCCATCCCTTTCACAGCTCGGGTCACAGCACGGCCCTTAGCTGGTCCAGGAAATCCCAGGTCCTCGTGGTAGTTGTTGATGGCGGAGAGGTACGGCTGCATGGAAGCTGCTTGAACACCCCCATCCTCTAGCACGGAGGCGATGTACAACACCACCGTGGCCTCCATTGCCGGCAGCCACGGCCGTCGTTGCCGCACACAAAAATGAATGAAGCGCCGTGCCTTCGGGCCGTAGTTGCTCATCGTCGTGTCCAACAGTGATTTTCTCTGCATTTTCACTGCCAGGTCCGTGAGGCAGGACTGTCCCAACTCACTCCTCCACCTCTCAGATAGTGAGTGCGTGAGATAGTTCTCCATTGCGCCGCCGCGCTTGTTCACTTTGTAGTCGGCTCCGTTGTCGACGTGCTCGTTGGCCGTGTCCGCTGCCTCGTTCATCGGCACCGACACAGTTGAGCTGCCTGTGCCCGGAGGCACAGCGTGAACCGATATGCCTGTGTGTATGTGTGTGTCATCGGGAGTAATCTGGGATTGACACGATGACAGTGAAATTGGGCTTGAAAATGAGTACCAGATGTCCGGGGTATGACACTATGATAGTATGACACTATGACACTATGACACTATGACAATATAGTAGTATGACAGTACTGTGGGGTGGTCATCGTGGTACTTAGTCAGACCCTCGGGGAATGGCCGGATTCGCATCGGGATCAGAAAGACGATGAAATCGAGTATCAGATGTCTGGGGTATGATAGTATGACAGTACAGTAGTATGATAGTATTGTATGACGGTCATCGTGTCAGCCCGTCGATGTGACATCTGAATCGAGAATGACGAATCGGAATTAGAAATGAGATCGAATCAGGAATTGAACGCTGGGCCGTGGTGTGACATCGGGTGCCGGGTGGTTGACCCTGCAGCCCGAGTTACGAGTGAATAAGTAGAGCACTTGAGAAGTGCTTGGCCTTCAGAACTCGGAACCGAAACTATCGTTTACACCTCAGTCAGGCCCTGATCCAGTATATTATAAAAACCGAATTGTGTACCTTTGCACGTTCAATCAAAAACATCATTCCGAGTATATGGCGTAGTGCCCCTGGCGCATTTGGTATCTTAGTGCGTTTTGAACGACTCCGCGCGTTCAACCACGGCCTGTAAATAATTGACGGAATACTGCAGGGGGAGGGATGCACTTTTGGATATATTTGCGCAATTTCTACATCAAGAAAACACCTTTTTTTTTTTAAGAACTCCGGCAAACACTCCCAAAAGTCTTCAAAAAGCAGTATTCGACTTCCTTAAGTATGGGGGCTCAAACTGGCTCATAAAAGTGAGCATTCGTTTTCCGATCTTAAACTCGAAGTCAGCCTAGGGCCACAAACGACCGTCAGGTAGCACCCTAATGGGTTTCCACGGTCTACAGTAGCCCAGAAAGCCTCATATCTCACTTTATAGAGCCTCAAAACGACCAAAAACAGTAGTTTTAGCCTATTTTTAGTCTACCTCAAACCCTTCTCCAGCAGCCCCCACTACCAAAAACCTTCTCCCCAGACCCCATAGAACCACCCAGAACCTCCCGACACCGCCAATACGGTCACCAGTAGCTGGGAAAACCGCTCCAAACAGCGCTTTGCCGGAGATATTGAAGGAAGTGGCGCAACGCAAATTACAGCCGCGATCTTTAACTTGTCTCAAGCAAGGCGGAATGTTGAACTCTGAGGCCTGGAATCGGCGTTACGCCACCTTGGCGCCTTTCCTGGCCGACGTAGCCAGGACGGCGTGCTAGATGACATCGCCCTGGCAGGACTGGCGGGGACAGTGATGCGCATGACTCAGCGACGAGAGGAGACCGCACGCTTGTTCGCCACTCGTTTGGTCTCCTGGCACGAGGTAGTGCAGTTATTGGCAGACGCCATGCCCAACTGCCACGCCATCAGTCAGCATCAGCTGTTATATCAATTCTGGTCTGGACTGCGACTGAAGCAAGCCGTGATGGATCGCCTCATTGAAGATCGGTTAGATCTGCAAAGTCCAGCTGGATGGGAGAGCAATCATCCCGGATCCACCGCTCTGCAGCATATCATCACGGTGGCCACCAAACTGGAGCGCAGCGAAGCTCTGACTGCAGCGCGAACCTCTCCCGCCTGTGCACCTGCGAACCGCTATCCTGCCTGGAGGAATGGTCGCTCTTCTTCGAGACTTAACGCAGTGCAGGACGCTGGGGAGGAGGGCGCTACTGACCCCGATACCGCGGACCTCCGAGTGCAACATTCTGTGCCTCCCAGTCCTGCGGGATTAACCAGACCGCCACGCCGATGCTACGTCTGTAACTCCGACTCCCATTTATGGGCCAACTGTCCCGACGAGGCCAAGAAACGAGCATGGATCGCTGACGCCCCGGCTCGTTTGGCACGTCGCCGCGCTGTAAATGAATCCCATATCGCGGCGCTGGAGACAGAATGGGAGGATTTGGAAGATGAAGCTGAAGCTTTGGAGTATTTTCAGAACGAGGAATCGGCCGCAGCGTCCTCCTCGGGTCAGCAGTCTGCGGAGGAGGAGGATTGAATGTCCTCCCGCCGGCAGCACGCCGGCGACAGGGCGGTATGGGTAACCGTCCCTGGGCGAAAAGTACAGCTTTCGCCCACAACCGAGGGAATATTCAGGAAGATCCTCAACCACCCCCCAACCCTCTGGCTGCTCGAGGATATGGATTCACTTGGTCTGTCGATCAGAGGCGACAGCGCCATCTCGACAAGACCAGGACCCTACGAGATGAACCCTCGTTGAGCAGAACCGCTGTTTATACAGCGAACCTTTCCACTGAACAGAGCCGGCGAGAACATCACCTGGTGTCCCGGCGCCATCAGCGGTCGCCACGAAGATCACCCACTTCGTCGCCTGAGCGCTCCAAGCCTCCCGTTATGTTCAGTGTGGATCGTACCCCTGGAACTGGTGACCCCTGTCCAGCTCCACGACGCGAGCGTGGCGAAACGCCCCGCGTTGAACCCCCAAACCTTGGGGATGACCCTAACCCTAACCCTAACCCTGTGGCATCCTTACTGGCAGCACAGGATGATGATGATGGCCAGGAGGAGGAGACCCAGTGGACCTTCAACCCACTCAACACCCCCTGGCGTAAAACTTCTTGACCGCGGGTTCCGAGAAAAGCTCCGGTGGAGCGTATGCGCGCCTTGCGGCAGCGGGTGCAATATGTAACGCTGCCCGCGGTATCACACCCTCTGGACGACAGTGGGGAGGAAGAGGGCGGAACTTCAAAAACTGGTCCAGCTTCAGAACCCCCACCTTTTAAACTTCGACCTGAGGTGTTCCCTTCGACGTCTCGACCCGCCGCGTGTCCAGCTTCGGCTGAGAGTGTGTCAGCCTCGAGCGCAGCGCGCACCCCGAGCACAACGCGCAAGCGCACTGGGAAACCTCGCAGCAGAACCCCGAAGACTATACGAGAGCGACTGCGGCATGAAGCAGAGGTTACAAGCTAGGTTGGGCGAGGAATCACCGGGACCTCGGGCAGAGTCGCTGGCGGATCGCACGCGGGCTTGGAGGGAGATGACGCACCCGGAGCACATGGCCGCGGCGGCGCTGGTAAAGGAGAATGAGAAATGGAGAGACGCATGGGTGCCGGAAGGGTGGCGCAGATACCGCCGCCGCTGGTACAGATGGCATGGGAAGGTCACCCCTAACCTGACGGTAACCGAAGAAGCAGTTCGGCTATCTCTGGAGACCGAATGCGGTACTATTCCAGGTTCTGGTGGAGATGTGGGAATTCCAGACGCCTGGTGCAGCCTATACCGGGTGCATCAATGGAATCAGCGAGAAAGGGAAGCTGCGGAGGAGGCCGCCCACATGGCTCTACCATCGGAAGGAAATATTGATCAACCCTGCCTGGACTCCGCGGAACCATCAGATGCGGGCGGATCCAGCGGCAACTCTGGATCTGACCCTATCTCCATCCAGTTCTCAGCCCGCAACTTCTGGGGACATTTCGGACGTCGAGGACTCCCAGAGGTCGCTCAACTTCACGCAGCAGCCGATGGAGCGACAGTTGGCCGCCGCCAGATCGGAGGGCACCCGAAGTGTGCTGACAACGGTGACAGAAGGAGTGGAGCCGACTCCCCTGAAACCCATCCAGGAGGAAACCCACCTGGAACTGCTACTGACCATTCAGAAACAGCAACGCCACCGTCTGCGGCCGATTCTGGAAGGTGATGAAGCAGTGGCAGCACCGGCAAGCATCACCGACGCCCCGACAGCTCCACGGGAAGAAGAACCTACCTCCTTCACTCAAATTTCCGAACCAGAAGATAGTTCTGGGGAGGAAGAGGAGGATGAGCTTGTCCTCCAACCTCTCCGCTCTTACCCTCTAGAAAGCCGCACGCAGAGCCGCGCCAGACGACGCGCTCAAGGACAGGAGCGACGCGCTAAGGAGCGGCAACGGCAAGCAGACCGCGACCTGGAGGGTGGGTGGTATTTTGGTCCTGATCCTCTCCCTCAGCCTGCACCACCTCGTGCGAGACCTATCCGGTCCAAGCGGCGCGTACCTTTGCATCACCCAGTGCGAGCAGCCATCTGTGCACATCTGCGACGCGATGGTCAAGTAATGTGGAACCAGGACAGCCAGCTGACTGCCGTTCGGGACAAAGAAGGAACGCTGCTATTGGTGTTCTGGGCATTGCTGAAGGGACAGCGAGTGCGCGTGCTGGTGGATTCTGGCGCCTCAGACGAATTCATCTCCAGTGAGTGCGTCAAGAGATTGAACCTCACGGTTCGCGCTAATGGAACGCCGTTGAACGTTACCCTCGCGGATGGGTCAGTGCAGACCTCTGCGCAAGTTGCTTACGGCAAGCTGACCGCGGAGACTTCCGAAGGAACGTACTCGGAGGTCATCAAGATGCGAGTACTTCCTCTGGGCATCAAAGTGGACATTGTACTTGGAGGAAGGTGGTTGAGACACCTCTCGCCGGTCACTTTGGACTATGATGGGTGGGGATCAGTCAAGTTTCGTCATCATGGCAAATCCGTGCGGATACTGGGATGTTCGCCAGGGCGTAGCTCCACGCGAAAAGGCGAGAGAACCGCGATGGCTCTGGAGCCGATGGTGATGTTATCAGCAGCCCAAGCGAGCAAGGAGATCAAAGCCTATCGGCGCAGATACGCTGGAACGGACAGCGCCGCGACACCACACGACATCTTAGTGACCTATGCGCGACACCTTTGGTAGGGACTTCTATGTTATCAGCGGTGGCCATCATTGAGAATTTGGAGGACCCGTCCATCTCCCCAGAATGGAGAAAGAAGTTTCAACAGCTGACCGAGTCCTTTTCGCCCCGAGTTATTCGCGAAGCGCTGCCAAACTTTGACGCCCTGCGAAAAGACGAAGTGGCCCATAGAACTTCTCACGCTCGGCACGCGCTTGGTTAAGGTGCACCTCTCGCATTTTGTCGTATGGACCTGGAAAAAAAAAACGTTTTAATATACAAACTTCTAAAACAACGTAAAACAAATGCAAATACTATATTTTTCAGAATTTAGCTTACCGTGCTGGGTTTTAGGTGTGTCCTCCTTCAAGAGTTTGATCGAAGCACATACACTGCACTGCGAAAAACGCTTGCACTTCGGAACTTTGAGCCAAGATTTGAACTCGTCTTTCCAGATTTCGTAGAAGTACGGCAAGGAGACTTCCGGTTGGATTTGCGGTCGTGAATAGATAACGAATCGAGATAGTCCTCCCAAATCTCTTCTCTTGTCTTCCCCGACGGGAGATGCGTCTCAGGTTTATCAGCCTGATGTTCGCCCTGTTCAGCCGCATATTTATTCACGAAGGCAACGACATTTGATTTTTTGTTGGACAAACGCCGATTTGCCTCGCTGCCAGTCAGCCCGTGAATGAAATTTGTTCTTCCAGAGAGAACACGCTCGCGTACGTCGCAGAAATAGCCTTGGCTTATTTTGTAAACCTTCTGGTAGAAGGCCGAGCACACCTGTAAATATACAAGCAAAGAGAATTTCTTTAAAAAAATACACTTTTGGGGAATTCTATAAAAAAAGAAGGAAAACTGCTCATTAGCTTAATGAGCAATTTAGGCAAGCTTTCAGAAAATATGCACAAACATATCTACTTTTGGGAAATTCTATAAAAAAGAAGAAAAACTGCTCGTTAAATTAATGAGCAGTTTATGCAAACTTTCAGGAATACGCACAAACATATCTACTTTTTGGAAATTCTATAAAAAAGTAGGAAAACTGCTCATTAGCTTAATGAGCAGTTTAGGCAAACTTTCAGGAATATGCACAAACATTTATACTTTTGGGCAATCCTATAAAAAAGAAGTAAAACTGCTCATTAGCTTAATGAGCAGTTTTGGCAAACTTTCAGGAATATGCACACACATTTATACTTTTGGAAATTCTATAAAAAAGAAGGAATACTGCTCATTAGCTTAATGAGCAGTTTAGGCAAACTTTCAGGAATATGCACACACATTTATACTTTTGGGGAATTTTATAAAAAAGAAGGAATACTGCTCATTAGCTTAATGAGCAGTTTAGGCAAACTTTCAGGAATATGCACACACATTTATACTTTTGGGGAATTCTATAAAAAAGAAGGAAAACTGCTCATTAGCTTAATGAGCAGTTTAGGCAAACTTTCAGGAATATGCACACACATTTACACTTTTCGGAAATTCTATAAAAAAGAAGGAATACTGCTCATTAGCTTAATGAGCAGTTTAGGCAAACTTTCAGGAATATGCACACACATTTACACTTTTCGGAAATTCTATAAAAAAAGAAGGAATACTGCTCATTAGCTTAATGAGCAGTTTAGGCAAAATTTCAGGAATATGCACACACATTTACACTTTTCGGAAATTCTATAAAAAAGAAGGAATACTGCTCATTAGCTTAATGAGCAGTTTAGGCAAACTCACCGGTCTGTCACACATGAAGAACTTAAATATGAATCCGGAGTCACAAGTTCTGGTACCGCTCTTCATAAGATCTGTTACCATCCATTCTTTACGATCTTTTTGAGACAAGCCCCAAAACATTTTGCGTTGTGCTGTTAAAGCTGAAATGGAAACATCATTGAGCAAACCGTTTTGCATTTGCACCGAAAAACTGCAATACTATCTATGTCAGACTGTGAAAGGTTTCGTTCTTTGATCGACATTTGCTTGTTTTCTATTGGTTTTCTTTTTGTTGATGTGTAAACTGCTCGCTCTTTACCGACCTTAGTTGATTTCCCATTCAGCACACTTTCACTCTTTTCGTCACCCACGGAGTGCGAAGTAAAGCTTGCTTCAAGGCTTTGCGTTATCTCATTGAAGTCAACACTTGTGATCTTTCGTGAACTAGACCCTTGCGTGTTTATTGTGTGATCGGAGTCCGATGAGCGCTGAGTCGCGCGAGAGTCGCTAGGCTTTTGCAAGTTTGCAGTCATTGGAGTTTTTGCGCTTTTCGAGTGCATTGGCGTTGCTGGAATCTGTATAGGGAGCCCTGACTGGGAGTCCCTATGACAGACCCCTAGGCCAACACTGGACTGCTGACTGATCTGTAGGCTCGTGCTGTGACACACGCTGTGTCACAGGTAGGCTAGACTCCGTTACCGTTTCGAGACCGTTCGGGGTATATCTAGCTTAGGGTTTATATTATTAAGAGAGTTTATCCACACACAGTTCGAGACCCTCTGATATCTAGTGAACTAGGATATTCCGGTAGGTCGTGGCCCCATCCACGCTATATTCCACATTGCTTTTGGCCATGATTGGCTAAAACAGCCGCTTTGGTAGGTGGTGCGCACCGTCGCGTTTGGGTGCGCGTGGGAAATTTGGGATGAGCAGCTTTTGAGTATTTGATCGGCGGCTATGGGGGTTCGACCTGGATCGGACTTTGTCGACGCAATGTCCTTGTACGGTTTTCTCTTTGCCTTGATCCAGCAATCTTCCGTTTCTTGGGCTGGTGACTGCAGCACCTTCGACCTCGACTTCGTCTTCCAGTGCCCCTCGCTGCCATGGTTTTACCACTCTTCGCGTGGCTGTGTACTCGCATTCTCCCCACGCCGCTACCCTTACGCGCCCCAGCGTACCACCTCCCATCAGGCTCTCTACGTGATGGTTTCTACGAGATCCAAAAGGTCCCTTATGAGGGACTCCGACATCGATGCCTCTCTGAGGCCGACCGACGCGGTGCGCAACACGCCGACGGTCAAAACCCCGACTTTTGCGTATCCCGCACCTACTTCCAACGAGGACGCCGACGTTGCCACCAGGAAGTATTGGCAGGAGCAGTCCAAGCTCGTTGACGAGATCTACAAGCAGCGGCTGCATCGGTCTTGGGCCAAGGGTATCCGCGAGGATATCCTTGGGGACAAGAAGCATTATTTCAGCGGCACGGCTGACGCGAACCTGCTCTCCGACATGGTGGTGCAGCTTCGTACGGAGTTCGCGTCCGCTGGACTGGAGCTGGCCTCGTTCGATCTGGACGAGCCTATGGCTCTGGTGGTGAGCAAGGTCAACGGCTTGCTCTACGACGTGCTCCAGCTGGTCATCGAGAAACACAACAACGCCCACGTCTGGCTTACGGGGACGGACGCGTCTGCTGACCGAGATGGACGGCGTGCTCTGGTGGACATCATCAAGCGCTGCGTGCCGGTGGCGTTGCGGGAGTCTTTCCAGCAAGAGCATGCGGCTCTCAGCTATCCCGCCAACGTTGACCCCCAACCCGTTCTGGCACGGGAGCAGCGTTTGGTGCGGGACAACAAGGCAGCTGACTGGACGCCCACCGAAGCCACCAGGAAGCTCAGCTTGTACACCCGGCTTGACCCGGTGTTCTACGCCGCGGTTAAGGTGCGTTATCCCATGGTAGCCGATCTTGCGGCGGTTCCCCTCAGTGCCCTTCGCTCTCTGGTGGTTGAGATTTACCAGGCATGGGCGGCGACGGAGGCCGGGAAGGCTGCCCTGGCCAGCCCCTCTTCTTGTGGCGCGTCGGCTTTGCTCTCCAGCGACGAGCACCAGGTGCTCCTCGGCAAGATCCAGGAGTTGACTGAGCTGGTGCAGCGGCAGTGCAGGGCGGCTCAGCCGGTGGTGCAGCGGCAGCGGGATCCGCCGCAGCGGCAGCACGGACAGCGGCCGCCGCAGGGACGCCAGCCGCAGCGGCAGGGGCAGCCCCAGCGGGGCTTTCGCATGGGTGTGAACAACCCGCCCGCCGTAGGCTTCGATCGCGACGAGCAGCGGGCGAAACCGCTCTGCATTCGCTGCAAGAAATCCGGTAAGGAGCTTTATCACTTCTACCGCGACTGCCCTCTTGGCGGTCGCCAACATTCCCCTGGCACGGCCGCAGCTTTCTGCGTTCCCATCGACGACGAGGATGCGGAGGGCGTGCACGCCCTCGCCATGTGTGCCGTGTTCCAGGAGGCAGCGGATGAGGGGGCGGACGCCTTTGCCCGTGCGGCGACGGCGTACGGCCCGCCAGCGGTGCTTTGCGGGGGCGTTGTAGGGGGCATTGACGTGTCCGCCTACGGCTTCTCCGTGGACGCGGTGCCACCAGTGACGGGGACGCCCAGTGAGGACATCCTCCAACGGCTGGACGACCTCGCGGCGGAGGTCAACGCGGCCGTTGAGCCTAAGGTACATTACACTCACGCCTCCTTCCTGCCGTCTGGGGGCGTTGACACGCAGGCTTCGGCTCTGGTGTGTGACCCTGCCGAGGCAGGTGACACACCGGAGAAGCAGGTTCCGGCAGGTGGTGCGGCGGCATCGGCATCCGCCGTGCCGGCCCCTGCTATGCCTATCCTGGAGGACGAGGAGGAGCTCCTGAAGCTCTACGGCTACGGCGAGCCCGTGTCCCTTCAATCGGCACGGGTGACCACTACGGCGAACACGGACGGTGAGTTCAAGGGCATTGTGGAGAATGTCAACCATGCCGCGGTTGCGCCGGTCGACCTGACTGGCTACGACACGGATGACTACGAGGACCTCCTCGATGGTAGCTTCAGGCTGAGACCGCAGGCTGTCTTGGCGGATCACGCGCGCCAGCCGCGGGCTCCTGCCATTTCGGCGAATCATGCGTCGGAGCCCGCAGCCCACGCACCTCCCTCTGGTGGTGCCCTTGGGGATTGGCGTGACGGTGCTCACCGCACCTCTGGTTGCGGCAAGCCACCATGGGGCTTCCCCGCTCAGCCGGGTATGTGGGGGATGCCCTTCCTTCTTTCCTTCATTCTCTTGATTTCAGTCATGGGAGTGGGAGCTGCCACCTTCACGGTGGCCAACGAAACCGACCTTCTGCAGGTGTCGGATGAGGAGGCACCGCTTGTTACGGTGCCGTGTGCTATTCCACCTCGTCTCCACCGGCGGGAGCAGAGGCGGCAGGGCCTCTATATGGCTCCGGTGCCGTGGCATCCCGGGCCGCCGCCGCCTGCCGTGTTATTTGAGGACGGTCCTCCGCTGTCGCCGGCATCGTCTTCAGATGGCGAGGCCCCACCGTCGGGCAGCACTTGGCAGCACCCCGGTGCGGTGCAGCCTCCCGTGATCGACGAATCAACAACACCGACTCCGTCAAATTCTCTGGCGAATGATTTTTCAGTGATCGACACCTTACACTTTGGCCGCCCCGTATTGCTCCGCCGTGCTACTGCGGGCTACTACGGTGAACGATGTGGTGAAGGTGCTCCTCTGAACTTTGACCCCGAGTAGATCTCCTTCTGGCTCTGGCAGTGCACCACTTTCTGGTGGTGTACTGAGATGTACTTTGACCTCAACACGGTCTTCAACCTGGTTTGATTTACTTTGACACCTTTATATTCTTCAATCTGACTTGCTGGTGCAGACTTTTTCAGTAGCTTAGCAGGACACTCAATTGCCTGTATGCTTTTGCTCTTGTACTAGCTAGAGGGTTCCAATTTGTGTATCAGAATGGCACAGTTGGATTAGCAGTTAGGACCTGTCACCCTAGCTTCTGCCCTAGCAACTTACACTTCTGACTCTCCTAGCCAGTCACCACCCACAGTGCTGGGGTGGTGTGCTGGAATCTGTATAGGGAGCCCTGACTGGGAGTCCCTATGACTGACCCCTAGGCCAACACTGGACTGCTGACTGATCTGTAGGCTCGTGCTGTGACACACGTTGTGTCACAGGTAGGCTAGACTCCGTTACCGTTTCGAGACCGTTCGGGGTATATCTAGCTTAGGGTTTATATTATTAAGAGAGTTTATCCAGACACAGTTCGAGACCCTCTGATATCTAGTGAACTAGGATATTCCGGTAGGCGTTTCAACGCACGGAAAGCATATATCTCATCGTCGCAAACTGTTTTGTATAGCGATGAGCGAGGAGCGTTAACCGGCGATGAGCGAAAAACGCCTGTTTCTATTTCTGTGATATCGTCTTCCTTCTGGTTATAGTACAGTGCAGGCTGGGAAAGGTCAATAACTTCGTCGATAGCTTCGTCAGCTATTCGCCAGAACGGCCCCATCAGAAAAAAAAGGTCAAAAAACTTATGAAGGCGATTTCCGTGAAATGAAAACGACGAGAGTTCATTCCGAGTTTCGTCAGGGGCGACAGTCGATGACTTTGAATTTGAATATCACGGTCGGTCATATTAAATTCGTCGGATCGATAGACCAAACTTTGTCCAATAACATCACTCTGTACTCAAGTTCCCGGATCGAGTGGAGATGTCATCAATCAAAATCGAGAACTTGAATGCAGATTCGAGTTCTTTGTCGCGTTCGGCCCGTCCAATAAAATATTTCGATTCGCAATTCTCGGATTTCGATGACGAGAGCACGGAACTTATTGAAACTTCATAAACTCGACCAGTCTTCCTCACAATTCAAAACTTACTTTGCATAACACCGCTTACAGCTCATCGCCTTTTTTCTTTTACTTTTTCGTGAATCAAAATAATGGCAACTGCGGATCAATTTCGCGCGTTGTTGAGCGGAGGAAACAAACTACAGCTACCCGACAAGCAGTGGTCAGTTGAGCGCGTACCTAGTTTACAGGGCCATTGGCTGCAAGTATCTGTTTTTCTCGCAACAGCCGATGGCGGTACAGTTCAGAAAAACCTGCCGCTTTTACCAGCAAACGCCGATGAGAACTTGCGTATTTCTTTCGCTGGCGCTGCGTCAGCCGCCGGCGGCAATACGCCGGTGTACGTGCTGACAACGGGCGAACGCCCGCATGAGCATATCGCTGTCCGTCTTGACGCTGAAAATATGCTGATTAGCAGCGTGGCGCCACCTTACACAGCGCGCAAGACCAGACTCGATGAGCTGGTTAGACGAACAGTGACCAGAGCTGCTGCTGCTGCTTACATTTCTTTTTTAAATGAAATGTGGCGAAATTCCGAGAACGAAGACTTCTGGAAGTGTCCGGAGAAGAGTTCAGTATCTTGGACGACTCGATCGATACGGAGATGGGTGGCACAGGTGTACTTCCAACCGGGGTAAGTTCAAAGTTTTTTGAAAGTTTTGTGATATATTTCAAAATAATTTGTCATTTTTACAATTTTTTCTGCGTCTTAAAAAGCTTGAACGAAAAGCCTCATTAGCTTAATGAGCAGTTTTGCAAAGTTTCTGACCCTTATGTTTTTCTTTACAGTTTGCATGAAACCTTCTGTCATTGTATGACATGTGTGACTGTTTTACCCGATAAATTCGATGACTGACCAGAGCTTTAACAAAAAGCCTCATTAGCTTAATGAGCAGTTTTGCAAAGTTTCTGACCTTTGTGTTTTTCTTTACAGTTTGCATGAAACCTTCTGTCATAATATGACATGTGTGACTGTTTTACCCGATAAATTTTATGACCGAGCAGAGCTTGAACAAAAAGCCTCATTAGCTTAATGAGCAGTTTTTCAATTTTCGTCCTTTACTGCAGAATTCTGGACCAAGTATTGACAAAAAGTACATATTATTTACATTTATTCTTCCTTTCATTCGAGCCAGATACAATTTTCGTATGGATACAATAGGCGACCCATATCCACATGGTGTTGCTTTAACGAGGGAACATCTCAACAACCCTGCGACAAGGGAATTGATTCTTGCAGAAATACGTAGACGAAGTCGTATCCATGATTGACACTCTTGTTAAAAAAAAACACATTCTTTTGTATGTGGTAATAAATTTATTTGTTAGAAAATGTTTTGACATGTGTGACTGTTTCTCTCGGTAAATTTGGTGTAACCAGGAGATTGGGTCGTCAACATTGTCATTGGGCACAACCGACTTTGATTCACCAGTGAAGCTTCCCAACGGCTGGACCGCGTGCTTCACACAATCCGCTGTTCGCAAGGCAAACAAAGATCGGTTCGGGAAGTCCTCGGTGTCAGCACACCAGTGTCTCTGTATAAATTGTGGTAAACAAGGAGAGAAGCGGTGTGGTTGCTGTCACCAAGCAGTATATTGTTCCCATGATTGTGCGAAGCAGCACTGGAAGTCGAGCCATCGACAGGAATGTCGTAAAGCAAAGCTAAAGAAGTAGGCATAAACTTACATTGACAACCGTAATTGATCAAGACCAATGTTGATAAAATATGTATATGTGTCTATTGTGTGTGCGTATTGCAAATAAATAGCGCTGCCAGCTGTCTGCATGCACGGGGCGGGGAACGATTGTAACACATAGTTAACCAATGTAAATGGGACTGCGATAAATTCGGCGTCTGGGATGGCCGCAGCTGTTCAAAAAGTCTCATTAGCTTAATGAGCAGCTGTGCAAAGTTTCTTACCTTTGTATTTTTTTTTTACAGTTTGCTTGAAATCTTCTGTCGTAGTATGACATGTGTATTTGCTTAAATCGACATATCCGGCGTCTTGCCGGAGCTGTTCAAAATGTCTCATTAGCTTAATGAGCAGTTGTGCAAAGTTTCTGACCTTTGTGTTTTCCCCTTAACAGTTCTATAATGAATATGAGTATTGTTTCGAATTGCTCATTAACCTAATGAGGTGTTACCTGTTAGTGACTAACTTTGTACTTTTATATTACAATATAGGTATCATTGACACCTGCAGCAGAAAGCGATCTGGCTGCTAATCGTGGTCCGGGCGGCTCATTGTTGGCTTACGGGCCTGGAG
>LGRX02000228.1:0-12537 GCA_001247695.2 Cymbomonas tetramitiformis
GAGTAAAGGTGTCAGGGATATGACCGATGACATATGTGTCATACATGTCATACATGTCATACATGTCATGTCATGGCATGTCATGTGTCATAATGACATACAGTCGTCAAGTATTGTCAGTACGGTCGACTATGACATGTACAGTCATAATGGCTGTCATCCACCTAAGGTGAGTGACATCTGTCATCGAGAGGCCAAGTATATGGCATCGAGATGGCGAAGCAAGATACATCTTGAAAAGAACAAACTTGTTCTGACAAGACGATCTTCGCTTCTAGCATGAACAGAACATCATGCGAGCATCAAAGGCTATATCGACCAGCCGATGCGGGAAGTTCACCTAGTGCTCTCGGGTTCACAACCCGATGGTGGTAACGCATGCGATGCGTGAGAGCACTAGAGTATATGAGGAGCATTGGGCTCAAGCAAGCACTTCTGGTATACAGACTGTTGCACTCATATCCCACCAAACTATTGCGTTTCGCTGTTACCGTTCAATAATAGCAGCGTCACATATATTGTTCGTATAGAACCGTGACAGTGGTACTCTCCGCTCAGGCGAAGAACGAGAACAAGTGTGTGCAGCAGACTTGTCACACACACACACATATATATATATATTGTATTGTATTATATATATATTGTATTGTATGCAGAGCGACTGAGTTCGCACATATTGACGAATATCAGCACATCTGCGTATACGCGACAACTTTTGCACCAACACGTCGCCAGCGACATACATCGTCAGCGACTAGCAAAGTTTCACATAATATCATCGGCGCGACCATAATCGCATTCAGCAGCATTCCAGCAGAGAATATACTGCGACGAGGTGTGCGCACAATGTACGATTCGTACATCAATATCGTACATGTATACTGTCAATACTCGCAGGACATGGTACGATATGCGGGAATCAAGCGCGTACATGAAAAATGAGCACCAGTGTACATGATCGCATCAACTGCGTCAGAGATGTACATGATCGCATCAACTGCGTCAGCGATCTTCGCAATTCGTACCGCGCGGCGCATGCAGTATGCAGAACGACGTGCGATGTTCGCAATTCGTACCACGCGACACATACAGTGCGCAAAATGACTCGCGATGTTCGTAAATCGCACCAAAAGGGCGCATGCAGTGTACAGATTGACGCATGCAAAAATAAGGCTCATCCATGCAGTGCAGTGCAGAGATCGTGTGCGCGACCATCAGCATCATTATATAACAACATGTAGAGATCGTGTGTGCGACCATCATCATTGTTATATACATACATGCTGTGATAGTGTGCGAGTGACAGCCTGTTATATAACAACATGTTGTGATTGTGAGTGAGTGGCAAAATCACATATCACATATCACATAACACATATCACATATCACATAACATACAGTAATGTGTGCGCGAGCAGCATCATTATAACATGACATACTGTGATTGTGTGCGCGAGCAGTAGCATGTTGTACCCACCATGTTATACTGTTATAATAACCAGCCTGATCACGATAACGGCTTGGCATGCATAAATCCAGTCTGAACACGATTGATAAGGCTCGCTATGCAAGCGATATGTATGGCACGGCTATTATTGAACGACAATAGCACGCGCAGAGTATTGTGGGTATGAGTGCAGACTCTTCTCATGAAGTGCTGCTAGAGCTCAACGCTCCCTCATATACGCCAATGCCCCCGCACTTCTCAAGTGCTACCACAATTGGGTTGTGAACCCGAGGGCATTGGGTGAACAACAGTATCGGCTGATCGAATAAGCCATGTGATACCCGCATGGTGTTCAATTCATGCTTGAAGCGAAGATGAGTCTTCTCAGAACACTTCGGTTCTTCAAGACTTATCTTGCTTCGCCATCTCGATGCCAATACCTGGCCTCTCGATGACAGGTGTCACTCACCTTAAGTGGATGACAGACATGATGACTGTACATGTCACAGTCGACCGTACTGACGACTGTATGTCATTATAACATATGACATGACACGACATGACATGACATGGTATGACATGTATGACACGTATGACATGTATGACACATATGTCATCGGTCATAACCCTGACAGATCTCCCCTCTTAAAAGAGTTGTGACCTCACAATATAGGGTGCATACCTTTGTATATGTCTTTAATGTCTTTGTTGTTGAGCTGGTACCAGTCTTCTTACACCGATGAGGCGTCCCTCAAGGTGTTTTAGGATATTGGGGGGAACTGAGTCCACTTTAAACCCTCACCTTAGGCATTTAGCCCTACAGTTCTTAGGATGTAGCCCCCATGAATTGCGTATCGTATTTCAGAGTGACGTTTCAAGGTATCTTCCGAGGTTTACATTACGGATAGATATTTGCGCTTGCCGTCGACGCCTTTGCGAACGATGATCGACGATTTAACGAACGATTCTCGACCTTATATAGTGCACCCATCCCTTCCTCCCTTCCTGAAGCTACTATGGAGGTTCACAGGCGGCATGGGGGGGCCTTCCTTTGAAGGCTTATATTGAATGCATGCGGAGAGGCCCTGCTTAACGAGATATTGGATTTATAATCCTGCACCCGATCTGCTCAACTCCTTTTTCGGTCCGGTACGCGCGCTTTGACGAACATTTCATAGGGTGGATTCGACAACGTACTAATGTGAAATTCGTTTTTAGTTATGTATGTCAATCATAACTCAGGATCACAACTCCGTCCACCTCAGTATCCGGTAGCTCGGATTACTGGCCATAAGATCCGAATGACAAACCACGGTCTGGCAAAGGTAGCATAGCAGTTTTTATTTATCCACAGATATGGTACCCGCATGTATGCGTATCTGTGCAAGGGTATGATTTTGTACAAGGCTCACTACACCTTAGCAAGGAAGGATCAATTTCCTGCTTCAATGCAACATAATGACAAAACATTAAGAGCAAGGTATATAGATGATCGACATGTATTAGTATATATATTACAAGAAGTAAGGGCAATAGGCTTAATATAATGTTAGCCTTCATAGGCAGCTATCATGTCTGCTGCATTGGTCAGCTCTGTGGCTTTGACCCAGGTGTCATGCTCAGGGCCGTAGCCTGCATATCGCACTAAATAGTACTTGACACCTCTAGTGATCTTATCTGAGAGTATGTGTGATATCTCAAACGGTGGTTGCCCTTCTTCGGTGATCATCTGTGGCAGAGGCAAAGGTGCTTGAATTGAGTCATTATACAGCTCTATTCTGGATACAGGCTGAACCGGATGGGTACGAATATCGAGATCCCCGAAATCTAACTCATAAGCACGTCCATGGCTGAGCACTTTAGATATGGTAAACGGCCCAATGTATGGCTGCTTAAACTGTCTGCCTGCCTCTGTCAAACCAGTCCATTGGATAAACTCAGTCCGTAGAAGAACTTTCTGCCCTACTGCATACTGCCGGGCCATGTGAGTCTTATTGAATCTGGCTTGGCTGTTCTCTGCTGCTCGGGAAATGTTATCTACCGCGTTGGCATGTACAGCCGAGCACTGCGGTCAAAATGATCTCGAATAGCATTCTGTATTGGAACAGGAGCTTCTGGTGGAATAGTGATTGCCAGATCATGAGGCGAAAGTGGCTGCGCCATCGAGTCGAGATAAAATGGTGAATAACCAGTAGTAGCAGAAACCGTGTTGTTAATTGCAAACTCCACCAAAGGCAACTTGTCCTCCCACGAATTGGCTGAAGTATCGTTGCAACAACACCTGAGGAGAAAAATACTATGTAATCAGTTTATAAACCAGAGGATGGCGAATCATGCATCAAACATAATGAAAATACCTGAGGATGTCCTCAATGAAGGCATGGCTCCTTTCATTGCTTGCATTCGACTGTGGATGGTGTGAAGACGTCATAGACAATCTCGTACCAGTAGATTTCCACAGTGTTTGCCAGAATGTAGAAGTAAATCTGGGGTCTCGATCTGAGATGATGTTCCTCGGAAGACCATGGAGCTTGAAGATATGCTGCATATATATTGAAGCAGTATGCTGAGCAGTCCAGGTCATGTTGAAGGGAATGAGATGACAGCGATGAGAGAATTGGCACATTACCACAAATATACTGTCGTGCCCATTAGTGGTGATAGGCAGGTCAGTAATCCAGTCAAGAGATACATCAAGCCATTTTGTCTTAGGCACACAATATCGTATATGTGACTGACCATAGTAAGGTTTGTGTCTCCTCGTTTTCTGGCGTTGACACACGGGGCACTCCCGAATGTACTGAATGGCCGCCTTCCTCGTCATTCCTGGCCAATAATATCGGCTACGCAATAGATGAAGCATGCGATTTTTGCCTACATGACCAGAAATAGTGGCTGAGTGGCACTCATGAAGTAGAATGTGGCGAAGCTGTGTGATCTCAACGTCATCTGTAGGAACTTTGGCAGTAGGTGGAATGTAAAGTTGTCTGCCAAAAATGGTCTTGCGATAGATCAATCCCTGAATGAGTTCGAAATTGCTGACTGACTGTGATGATGTCGATGATGCCAGCTTAGATAATATAGTCTGTGCAAATGTGTCACGATCATACTGAGATATAATAATGTCGTGAAGCTGATGAGCTGATGATGCAGATATAAGAGCAATGAATGTAGAATCTGTAGACGGTATGTCAATGACTGGAACCTCGCTGACGTCTATATGTTGCAGACAATCAGTGAGTTCAAAGAGTGTAGAAATACGGGTGAGTGCATCTGCAACCTTATTCTTCTCGCCAGAAATGTGCTCTATTCGAAAGTTGTACTCGGAGAGCTCATCCAACCACCTCGCCTGTTTGGGGCTTAGTGTGGATTTGGACTGGAAATAAACCAGTGGCTGATGATCTGAGCGAACAATAGTCTCAGGAGCTCCCAGCAAGATGTGGCGAAAGAATTGGAAGCCTTCCACAATGGCAAATAGCTCGATCTCAGGAATAGGCCAGCGTCTTTGTGTATCAGAAAGAGTGACGCTGTGATAGCCACATGGCTTCATACCTTTTCCTTGATCTTGTAATACTACTTGACCAACGTGTGTGCCTGATCCATCGACCTCCATAATAGATGGCAGTTTCTGATCTGGAAGCTGTAGTACTGGAGCATGGCAGATGGCACTTTTGAGATTATCAAATGCCTGCTGTTGCTCAGATTCCCAGACAAACTCTGCATTATCCTTAACACCTTAAGGGCGAATTGCCATACTGCTCGTACTGATCCTGTTTTCTAGGAACTTATTTTCACGTTTTCGGCAATAACTCATGTTCTAGACATCCATTTGCCACGATTCTTCGCATATCTTATATTGCGGAACTAGGTGGATGATATGACACTTCATTATCACTCGCACCGTATGTGCACACATGAATATATGTGACCCATCATCACCATACTTAAGGAAATTCTGTTGAACAACTGTTGGGGGCATTTTTGGGCATGCGCCATGAACATGCCACCATTATTGACTTGATGTTATGAGTGGGCGATGACGTATCATGGTGTATACCAATGGGGGAAAATGTCATACTGTATCCTTGATTTGAAGCCTTTAGAGCACTCTCCATAGAGTACGCTTTTGTCACCTGGCAGCAGAACACCCCTGCACTTTCCACAAAGTCCTCCACTCGATAAACCGAGTTTGGTGGGCATTGAATGGTTGAGGGACCTCGCCCAAGTCCCCAATATGGACACGAATACTTCATAAATATCCAATAGTTGACTACCGTGGTAGTTATGGATGTTTCCGCCCTCATACTGATCCCATACTGCTAAAAACGAATTCGCCCTTACGATGTTCACGCTGGGTAAGTATAAGGATACAGCTCGGCAATCTTGGAGAACTTTGGTATAAATCTCCTAAACTGGCCGACCATGCCCAAGAATGACCGAAGAGATGACTTGCCATCTTTAGCCATACGGCGTAGAGGCTGTTTACCAACGGTTGGTGGCTACTACCGAAATTCATGGTCCTACCACAAGGACCAATGGGCAATTGCGGTTTCGATCACTAAATCGACTATTTGAGGTACAAGCAACATTTGCACATGATATTTATGAGTTAAATGAATTTTATTTCTTATAGCGGCGGCCCCCATCAGACTTTAGGTGTGTGGTTGAACGACACGCTTTAAGGGTGTAATTTCACCAAAAGCTTGAAGAAAATGGTGGTCCTACCACAAGGACCACCGTTATTTTGAGTATTAGGAGTCACATGGGGGGCTCACGGTGATGCTCATGGTTATACATCTTGAGTTTATGACCAAATAGAATAACTGAATCGGCTACTTCGCACCCTCATCATCATTTCCGCTCTATTTCAGCATGGCGCATGTTCAACACAATGCAAATTCCGAATTTAACGAATTTTGGACTTTAGAAATTGGCATTCATCCATTCTAAAATGTACACGCCAGTCGAAAAATAAGATATTTGGATGATGTTAGACTTTCAGAAATTCGCAATACATGTATACTTGAAGATTTAATGTGCCGCACACACCAACCTTGCGATATATGCCCTCTAGCAAGCAATTATGATGGCTGGCTGGTCAGCTCGCGTGACCACTGTTTTAGGGGGGAAACCACCGAGCCAATATATTAGAGGGGAAGCCAACGAGCCAACGAGCCAATATATGCATTCCAACCGGGCCTACCGCCCAAATATGATTGGGATATATGTATAGGTTCAATTTGGTAGTATCCGCGCAGGTGTAGTGTTGATATATGATTGGTAGAAAACTATTGAAGACGATTCACCAATTTGCCACATTTTGAATGTTCCAAAAAGTCCGTTTTGAAAAACTTGAGTGTAGAGGTTTGAAATGCGTTCGTCATGGATATATGGGATGGATATAGGCAAAACCAGCGTTCAAATAAATTAATATGGGACCTATATATACCACCTTTCATTGGTTGGACACCACAAATCACGGGAGATGGCCAATTAAATTATCGGAACAATGGTCCTCGTGGTAGGACCAAATCGCCGATTTGGTCCTACCACAAGGACTGCGGGGCAGTAGCCATTGGACCATACGACACTGGAGGCTGGATAGCCATGACTGCACGGATTCTGTCTTCGATGATGGATAGGCCTGCCTCAGAGATATGGTGTCCGATAAAATCGATGGATCTGACGAACAACTCAACTTTAGAAGGCCTGATGTAGACCTGATGATCTCTGCAGCGCTGTAAGAACTGTCGAACATGCTTCACGTGGCTGTCAAAATCTGGACTGTACACTATGGTGTCATCCATGAAAATGACCAAGAACTGATCGATGAAGTCAAAGAATGCTCGATTTCCAACACGCAGAGCGGTCGCAGGAGCGTTAGTTAACCCGAAAGGCATCACTGTCCACTCATATGAACCGTATCTGGTACGTATCGCTGTTTTGTGAATGTCATCTGGGTGTATATGAATCTGATGGAAGAAGTGATTGAAGTCAAATCTGCTAAACCATCGTGCACCTTTAAGCTGTTCAAGAAGGGTATCGTGAGGTGGCAATGGATACGTGTCCTTTATAGTGATGTTATTAAGGGCTCGATAATCACAACACATCCTCCACTTCCCCCCTGGCTTAGGAGCGAAAATGAATGGACATTCATATGGTGATGATGACGGACGAAGGATACCCAGCTCGACATATTTGATGATCTGTCGTTTGAGCTCCTCCATCATAGGCACTGGAATAGTACGAACTGGCTGTGATGGTGGCTTATGCCCAGGTTCAATGTTGATGCGATGATATCCACCTTCAAACCGTTCTGGCCTATGGCCAGCTGGAAGATCCTCCTGGAAAATATCTGAAAAGTCTTCTCTGATTAGATCACGTGCTGCTGTGACCTTTGGGTCTTCCATAGTGGTGTCTGAGTCTGCTGCTGCCATGACCAGTTCACCATCGACCTCTGAGAGAAAAAAGAGATAAGCTACGGCTTCTTCAGCCGACCCACTGGATCGTATACGTCGTAGGTGCTTTCTCATAGTGGTGGCACTGACCAATTCCATTTCAGGAAGGTCATCTGAACCTGGAGTCTGTTCAACTCTGGACAGAACTGTACGAACACTGGAACCTGATGAGTGTTTCCTGGTGATCGTCATATTCTTGGACTGGAAGTCAATGTGTGGATTTCTTCTTTCCAACCAATCCTGTCCCAGGATGACTGTGAAGGGTTTCATGTCAATGATGTAGAAATCTTTCTGTATCCTTATACTTACCCAGCGTGAATGTAGCATTGGGAAGATAGGATGTACAGGGTAATTGGCTTCCTCCAGCCAGTCCCACTGAGAATGATGATGAGTATGTTGGTGATATACCAAGCTGAGAAGCAAACTGTCTGTCGATAAATGGCGATGTAGCTCCTGGATCTACCAATATGTGAGTACTCTGTCCATATACACTCCTGCAAGTATTCTCTTAAGTTTTCTTAAGTTTGCTTAACTTTTCTTAAGTTTTCTTATCTTTTCTTAACTTTTTGCGTATAAACCCCCACAAGCCTCCATACGTATAAATTGTAGCGTTGCAGTTAGCTATTGGCCGATGAAGTTATACGTCGGTGATATAAGTAAAACTTAAGAAAACTTAAGAAAACTTAAGAAAAATGACACCCAATGACACTTAAGAAAAATGACCGATGACACCCACCCCACCCTATGACACTTAAGCAAAATGACCGATGACACACACCCCACCCTATGACACTTAAGCAAATGACCGATGACACCCACCCCACCCTATGACACTTAAGCAAAATGACCGATGACACACACCCCACCCTATCACACTTAAGACAAATGACCGATGACACCCACCCCACCCTATGACACTTAAGCAAAATGACCGGTGACACACCCCCACCCTATGACACTTAAGCAAAATGACCGATGACACCCACCCCACCCTATGACACTTAAGCAAAATGACCGATGACACACACCCCACCCTATCACACTTAAGACAAATGACCGATGACACCCACCCCACCCCTATCACACTTAAGACAAATGACCGTGACACACACCCCACCCTATGACACTTAAGACAAATGACCGATGACACCCACCCCACCCTATGACACTTAAGACAAATGACCGATGACACACACCCCACCCATGACACTTAAGAAAAATGACCGATGACACCCACCCCACCCTATCACACTTAAGACAAATGACCGATGACACACACCCCACCCTATGACACTTAAGACAAATGACCGATGACACACACCCCACCCTATGGCACTTAAGACAAATGACAGATGTCACATCCCCTACCCTATGACCAAGTGTAAACATACATACATACGTCGTAATGCGATTGGCTCAAACTAACAATGAACAACATATCCAAACTAATGTGCATGCAGCCTGCCACACGCACGATCACCTAACAAGCAACGGATAAGGTTAGCAAGCTAAGCAACCATACAGTCTTCGAAAGCTGCTCCATGTCCTGCGTCCATCTCCTGCAAACAAGTCAAGCAAACAATTAGTAAGCGCACAATCATGTGACCCTCAAGCACCCCTCAAATCACTGCCCACGACAAAGCCGTCACGGGCAGCGACTGTGGGCCGTGTCGGGGGGCATAAGGTGAGGCGTGTGACCCCCAAACACCCCTCAGATCACTGCCCACGGCACGGCCGTCACGATCAGTGATTGTGGGCTGTGTCGGGGGGCATAAGGTGAGACGTGTGGCCTCCAAGCACCCTTCAAATCACTGCCCACGACACAGGTGTCACGGGCAGTGATTGTGGGCCATGTGGGGGGGGCATAAGGTGAGGCATGTGACCCCCAAGCACCCCTCAGATCACTGCCCATGACAAAGCCGTCACGACTAGTGATTGTGGGCCATGTGGGGGAGCATAAGGTGAGGCGGGTGACCCCCAAGCACCCCTCAAATCATTGCCCACGACAAACCGGACTAAGCCGTTACGGGCGGTGATTGTGGGCCGTGTGGGGGGGCATGAGGTGAGGCGGGTAACCCCCAAGCACCCCTCAGATCACTGCCCACGGCACGGCCGTCACGGTCGGTGATTGTGGGCCTTGTCAGGGGGGCATAAGGTGAGGCGTGTGACCTCCAAGCACCCCTCAGATCATCGCCCACGACACAGGTGTCACGGGCAGTGATTGTGGGCCTTGTCGGGGGGCATAAGGTGAGACGTGTGACCTCCAAGCACCCCTCAGAACACTGCCCACGACACAGGTGTCACGGGCAGTGATTGTGGGCCGTGTGGGGGGGAGCATAAGGTGAGGCGTGTGACCCCCACGCACCCCTCAGATCACTGCCCATGACAAAGCCGTCACGACTAGTGATTGTGGGCCATGTGGGGGAGCATAAGGTGAGGCGGGTGACCCCCAAGCACCCCTCAAATCATTGCCCACGACAAACCGGACTAAGCCGTTACGGGCGGTGATTGTGGGCCGTGTGGGGGGGCATGAGGTGAGGCGGGTAACCCCCAAGCAACCCTCAGATCAATGCCCACGACAAAGTCGTCACGGGCAGTGATTGTGGGCCGTGTTGGGGGGCATAGGGTTAGGCGAGTGGCCTCCAAGCACCCATCAAATCACTGCCCATGACAGAGCTGTCACGGGCGATGATCGAGGGCTGTGATGGATACAAGATAACCGCCACAAGATACCATACTCACGTCCCCGCCCCCCTTCCACCATACAGTAATCACTCACCTTTAAGAAAAACGTAGATTCCAAGTCAGCCAGCTTTTCTCATCGAGTTGGGTACCTTCCCCCCTCCCAGCGCCAGCGGCCTGTGAGAACGCTATGGATAGTGGACCGCGATCTCGTGAGCCAACAACCCTCTTAACACGCAACTCCCGACCCATGGGCATCCACAACAACCCACCACAAAACATACCTCGGGTTACAGGCGCGTGCCCGGGGAGTTCTCCCCACATATGGAACATCCCAACCTTCTACAACCGGGCGCCTGCCCACCATGCACACCGTCGCCCATAATACGGTACCGCCCACTATCACATGGAGCCCCTAAGGATCAGGCGCGTGTCCGGGGAGCTGTCCCCACATCGCAGCCCTCACCAACAGCCTGCGCACTTACCCATGAGACTACCATACACACCGCAACCCACACCGTACCTCGGTGACGCCACGGGTCCGGGGGCGCGTAGGGAGTGCTAACAGCCCTCTTAACACGCAACTCCCGACCCATCGGCTTCATGCCACCACCCGTCGCGGGTCTGGGGGCGCGCGTAGGGAGTGCTAACAGCCCTCTTAACACGCAACTCCCGACCCATGGGCATCCACAACAACCCACCACAAAACATACCTCGGGTTACAGGCGCGTGCCCGGGGAGTTCTCCCCACATATGGAACATCCCAACCTTCTACAACCGGGCGCCTGCCCACCATGCACACCGTTGCCCATAATACGGTACCGCCCACTATCACATGGAGCCCCTAAGGATCGGGCGCGTGTCCAGGGAGCTGTCCCCACATCGCAGCCCTCACCAACAGCCTGCGCACTTACCCATGGGACTACCATACACACCGCAACCCACACCGTACCTCGGTGACGCCACGGGTCCGGGGGCGCGTAGGGAGTGCTAACAGCCCTCTTAACACGCAACTCCCGACCCATGGGCATCCACAACAACCTACCACAAAACATACCTCGGGTTACAGGCGCGTGCCCGGGGAGCTCTCCCCACATATGGAACATCCCAACCTTCTACGACCGGGCGCCTGCCCACCATGCACACCGTCGCCCATAATACGGTACCGCCCACTATCACATGGAGCCCCTAAGGATCGGGCGCGTGTCCGGGGAGCTGTCCCCACATCGCAGCCCTCACCAACAACCTGCGCACTTACCCATGGGACTACCATACACACCGCAACCCACACCGTACCTTGGTGACGCCACGGGTCCGGGGGCGCGTAGGGAGTGCTAACAGCCCTCTTAACACGCAACTCCCGACCCATCGGCTTGATGCCACCACCCGTCGCGGGTCTGGGGGCGCGTAGAGAGTGCTAACAACCCTCTTAACACGCAACTCCCGACCCATGGGCATCCACAACAACCCACCACAAAACATACCTCGGGTTACAGGCGCGTGCCCGGGGAGTTCTCCCCACATATGGAACATCCCAACCTTCTACAACCGGGCGCCTGCCCACCATGCATACCGTCGCCCATAATACGGTACCGCCCACTATCACATGGAGCCCCTAGGTTCAGGCGCGTGTCCGGGGAGCTGTCCCCACATCGCAGCCGTCACCAACAGCCTGCGCACTTACCCATGGGACTACCATACACACCGCAACCCACACCGTACCTCGGTGACGCCACGGGTCCGGGGGCGCGTAGGGAGTGCTAACAGCCCTCTTAACACGCAACTCCCGACCCATCGGCTTCATGCCACCACCCGTCTCGGGTCCGGGGGCGCGTAGAGAGTGCTAACAACCCTCTTAACACGCAACTCCCGACCCATGGGCATCCACAACAACCCACAACAAAACATACCTCGGGTTACAGGCGCGTGCCCGGGGAGCTGTCCCCACAT
>LGRX02000230.1:0-28904 GCA_001247695.2 Cymbomonas tetramitiformis
GTGATGGAGAGCGCAGAGTTCTCTTTCGCCAGCATGGTAGTTCTGCTCGGCTCCATTAAACTGTCTGCTCTCAAAGGCGATAGGTTGCAATCCATTTCCTACGTCTTGCATCAGTACTCCCCCTAGTGCCACTCCACTGGCGTCGGTTTGTACCACGAAAGGATGCCGTCCTTCGGCCGCCGCTTTCATATCGGGTAGCGCCAGAGTGGGGGAAGAACATAGCGCCTTCTTAATCTCCTCGAAGGCCCAACGCTGCATGGGTCCCCATAGCCAAGCGACATCCCCTTTGGTGAGCTGAGTCAAGGGTTGTGCTACTTCAGAGAAGCCCAGCATGTACCGCCGGTAGTACCCAGCCAACCCCAAAAATTGGCGCACATGCGTGGCGTTTTCCAGAGCGGGCCAGTCCCTGATGGCGGCCAGCTTGTCATGTTGGGGTTGACTTCCTTCCCGTGAGATCACGTGCCCCAGAAAGCGTATCTGGGTCTGCAATAGTTGACACTTAGACTCTTTGAGGTAGATACCCTGGTTCTCACAGACTTCGAGAAATTGCTGGAGATGTGAAAGATGCTCCTCAAAGGTGTTGCTGAAGAGGATACAATCGTCCAGGAATATTCTTACAAAAGGAAGATGTCCCAGAGCGCGCTGCATGCGTCTCTGATAGCAGGAAGGACTGTTGGTCAACCCCATGGGCATCACCAACCACTCATACGAGCCATAGGGAGAAGTGAACGCCGTCTTTTCCACATCCTCAGACGCCATAGCCATCTGCCAGAATCCATCGACCGCATCGAAGGAGGAGAAGTACTTGGCCCCATGCATGGAGTCGAACAACTGCTGAATGTCGGGAAGTGGATATTTGTCCTTGACAGTCAGGCTGGTGATGGCTCGGAAGTCGCAGACCATTCTGAGTACTTCAGGTTTCCCAGGCTTGGGAACCATCAGCACTGGTGCAGCGAACGGACTTGAGGAAGGTCTGTTGTAGCCCTTGCTCAGGAGTTCATCCAGGCGTTCTCGCAATTGAGTCAGCTCCACCATGGACATCTTGTAGGGCCTCTTAGCGGGCGCGATGCCATTCCATCCCTCTTGCAGTCTCACGTGGGCCACTTCATCTTTTCGCAGGGCGTCAAAGTTGGGCAGCGCTTCGCGAATTACTCGAGGTGAAAAGGACTCGATCAGCTACTGAAACTTCTTTCTCCACTCGGGGGAGATTGAAGGGTCCTCCAAATTCTCGGTGGTGGCCACCGCTGATAACATCGAAGTCCCTACCAGAGGTGTCGCATAGGCCACTAAGATGTCGTGGGGTGTCGCGGCACTGTCCATTCCCGCATATCTGCGCCGATAGGCTTTGATCTCCTTGGTCGCTTGAGCCGCTGATAACATTACCATCGGTTCCAGAGCCATCGCGGTTCTCTCGCCTTTGCGTGTAGGGCTACGCCCCGGCGAACATCCCCGTATCCGCACGGATTTGCCATGCTGGCGAAACTTGACTGATCCCCACCCATCATAGTCCAGCGTGACCGGCGAGAGGTGTCTCAACCACCTTCCTCCGAGTACAATGTCCACCTTGATGCCCAAAGGAAGTACTCGCATCTTGATGACCTCGGAGTAAGTCCCCTCGGAAGTCTCGGCGGTCAGCTTGCCGTAAGCGACTTGCGCAGAGGTCTGCACTGACCCATCCGCGAGGGTAACGTTCAGCGGCATCCCATTAGCGCGAACTGTGAGGTTCAATCTCTTGACGCACTCACTGGAGATGAATTCATCCGAGGCACCCGAATCCACCAGCACGCGCACTCGCTGTCCCTTCAGCAAGGCCCAGAACACCAATAGCAGCGTTCCCTCTTTGTCCCGAATCGCAGTCAGCTGACTGTCCTGGTTCCACATTACTTGACCATCGCGTCGCAGATGTGCACAGATGGCTGCTCGCACTGGGTGATGCAAAGGTACGCGCTGCTTAGACCGGATAGGTCTTGTGCGCGGTGGTGCAGGCTGCGAACGAGGATCCGGACCAAAGTACCATCCACCTTCCAGGTCGCGATCTGCTTGTAGCTGCCGCTCCTTAGCGCGTCGCTCTTGTCCCTGAGCGCGTCGTCTGGCGCGGCTCTGCGTGCGGCTTTCCAGAGGGTAAGAGCGAAGAGGTTGGATGGACATCTTCTCCTCCTCTTCCTCCCCAGCGCTGTCTTCTGGTTCGGACTTTTGAGTGAACGAGGGGGGTTCTTCTTCCCGCGGTGCCGCCTGGGCGTTGGTGACGTTCGCTGGTGCTGCCACTGCTTCATTACCTTCCAGGATCGGCCGCAGACGATGGCGTTGCTGTTTCTGAATGGTCAGTAGCAGTTCCAGGTGGGTTTCCTCCTGGATGGTTTTCAGGGGAGTCGGCTCCACTCCTTCTGTCACCGTTGTCAGCACACTTGGGTTGTTCTCCGATCTGGCGGCGGCCAGCTGTCGCTCCATCAACTGCTGCGTGAAGTTGAGCGACCGCTGGGAGTCCTCGAGGTCAGAAATGTCCCCAGAAGTTGCGGGCTGAGAACTGGATGGAGATAAGGTCAAATCCAGAGTTGTCGCGGGATTCGCATCTGATGGTTCCGCTGAGTCCAGGGAGAGTGAATCACCACTTGCTGTTGAGGGTAGAGCCAGGTGAGCAGCCTCCTCCGCTGCTTCCCTTTCTCGCTGGTTCCATTGGTGCACCCTGTATAGACTGCACCATGCGTCTGGAATTCCTACATCTCCACCAGAACCTGGGATAGTACCGCACTCGGTCTCCAGAGATAGCTGAACTGCTCCTTCGGTTATCGTTAGGTCAGGGGTGACCTTCCCATGCCATCTGTACCAGCGGCGGCGATATCTGCGCCACCCTTCTGGTACCCATGCATTTCTCCATTTCTCATTCTCCTTTACCAGCGCTGCCGCGGCCATGTGCTCCGGGTGCGTCATCTCTCTCCAAGCACGCGTGCGATCCGCCAGTGACTCTGCTCGAAGTCCTGGTGGTTCATCTCCCAGCCTCGTAACCTCTGCCTCATGCTGCAGTCGGTCTCGTACCGTCTTCGGAGTTCTGCTGCGAGGTTTTCCAGTGCGCTTGCGCGCTGCACTCGTAGTGCTCTCTGCGCTTAAGGACGCCCTCTCTGCCAAGGCTGGACACGCTGCTGGTCGAGACGTCGAAGGAAACACCTCAGGTCGAAGTTTAAAAGGTGGGGGTTCTGAAGCTGGGCCAGTTTTTGAAGTTCCACCCCCTTCCTCCCCACTGTCGTCCAGAGGGTGTGAAACCGCGGGTAGCGTTACATCCTGAATCCGCTGCCTCAAGGCTCGCATACGCTCCACCGGAGCTTTTCTCGGTACCCGCGGTCGAGGAGTGTTCCGCCAGGGGGTGTTGAGTGGGTTGAAGGTCCACTGGGTCTCCTCTTCCTGACCCTCATCCTCATCCAGTGCTGCCAGTACTGATGCCTCAGGGTTAGGGTTAGGGTTAGGGTTAGGGTCTGTGGGGTCAACGCGGGGCGTTTCGCCACGCTCGCGTTGTGGAGCCCGACGGCGATCACCAGTTCCAAGGGAGCGATCTACACTGAACATAACGGGAGGCTTGGAGCGCTCAGGCGACGAAGTGGGTGACCTTCGTGGCGACCGCTGATGGCGCCGGGACACTAAGTGATGTTCTCGCCGGCCCTGCTCAGTGGAAAGGTTCGCTGTGTAAACAGCGGTACTGGTCAACGAGGGTTCATCCCGTAGGGTTCTGGTTCTGTCGAGATGGCGCTGTCGCCTCTGATCGGCAGACCAGGTGAATCCGTACCCTCGAGCGGCCAGAGGGTTGGGGGGTGGCGGAGGCTCTTTCTGGATATTCCCCCGGTTGTGGGCGAAGGCTGTACTCCTTGCCCAGGGGCGGTTACCCATACCGCCCTGTCGCCGGCGTCCCGCCGGCAGGAAGACACTCAGTCCTCCTCTTCCGCAGATTGCTGACCCGAGGAGGACGCTGCGGCCGATTCCTCGTTCTGAAAATACTCCAGCGCTTCCGCTTCCTCTTCCAAATCCTCCCATTCTGTTTCCAGCGCTGCGATATGAGATTCATTTGCAGCGCGGCGGCGTGCCAAACGAGCTGGGGCGTCAGCAATCCAGGCTCGTTTCTTGGCCTCGTCGGGACAGTTAGCCCATAAATGGGAGTCAGAGTTGCAGACGTAACATCGGCGTGGCGGCCTGGTCAATCCCGCCGGGCTGGGCGGCACGGCGTGCTGCACCCTGAGGTCGGCGGGGTCGGGGTCAGTAGCATCTTCCTCCCCAGCGTCCTGCACGGCGTTAAGTCTGGAGGACGAGCGACCATTCCTCCAGGCAGGACTTCGGTTCGCAGGTGCAGAGACGGGAGAGGTTCGTGCTGCGGTCAGAGCTTCACTGCGCTCCAATTTGGTGGCCACAGTGATGATATGCTGCAGCGCGGTGGATCCGGGATGATTGCTTTCCCAATCCGCTGGACTTTGCAGATCCAACCGATCCTCAATAAGGCGATCCATGACAGCTTGCTTCAGTCGCAGTCCAGACCAGAACTGATATAATAGCTGCTGTTGGCTGATGGCGTGGCAGTTGGGCATGGCGTCTGCCAATAACTGGACTACCTCGTGCCAGGATACCAGACGAGTAGCGAACAAACGCGCAGTCTCTTCTCGTCGCTGCGCCATGCGCATCACTGTCCCCGCTAGTCCTACCAGCGCGATGTCATCCAGTACGCTCCTGGCTACGTCGGCCAGGAAAGGCGCCAAAGTGGCGTAACGCCGGTTCCAGGCCTCCGAGTTCATCATCCCACCTTGCTTGAGAAAAGTTAGGGATCGCGGCTGTAGTTTGCGTTGAGCCACTTCCTTCAAGATCTCCGGCATGGTGATCATGGTTAGGTCTAGGCGATAAGCACTCATGCGACCCAGGGCGAAGGTGACTACGCCCATTGACAGAAAATTGACCAGCGCTTCAGAAAAAGGTGGAAGCGCGGCAATATCTGCGTCAGTGGTGATTAGGTCAGCGGAGGAGGGGTACATAGGAATGTCTCTGATCAGCTTGAGCACATCAGCCACTGTCTTGGATTCTCGGTAGACATCACTTGGGGAAGCCGCTCCCATAAGATCGTGGTGCCCTGGGAATTGAGAAAGGCGCTGGTCTACTGGCAGGAGTCCCGGGGCCGCTGGCAAGGAATTTCCAGGCGATCTGTACTCTGCTGCGCTGGGAACACCAGAGGGAAACCGATTGACGCCCAGTCTAGCCGGGACTGTGGCGGGAGTTGGTTGGTTGCCAGCCGCCATTCCTCTAAACAAGTACGCCTCGGAAGATGAAAATGCTGCCCAGATTTGGAGTCCCAGGGGGTCAAATTCTGTCAGCTCGGACTCTAAGGCATTTTCCGCGATGGTTACCCATGAGTACAAGGGCAGGCGTCTCTGCTGAGTTCCAGTACGGCTTTCCGCGCAACGCCGCGCTTCATCCACTTGCGTTTTCTCCACTTCCAGAGTGAAAGCGTCACTGTCCTCAATCTCAGTCAGGCGCACAGGAGTATGCACTGACCCATGCTGCGCCAGGTCTTGGATGTCCACTCCGATGTGCCGCATAGTCATCCAAATCCGATTGGTATCGGTTATGAAGTGACTGGCGCTTCCAGGCATGGTTGGCAGTCGGTAAGAGTATTGTGCCTCAGCGCCGTGGCTGACAGTAACTGCGGAGGAAGAGGACAGGTGATTTCTCAACCAGAAGGAGGCTCCTTCTAAAGTCCATAACAACACGTCTAGACGCCGGTGTCGTGGTTCACCATTGTCTGAAGGCGGGGGCGAGTTTCCTGGTGACGGTTGATCAGGCTCAGCGGAGTCAGAGGGCGATGAGCCGGTAGCCGGTGGATCTGGCTGAAATGGTGCCGGCGCCGGATGAGCCGGTGCCGGAGCCGGTTGGGCCGGTGCTGGAGCCGGTTGAGCCGGTGCGGGAACCGGTTGAGCCGGTGCTGGTACCAGCCAGGGACCTGATCCAGCTGCTGGCGCCGGTGCACCTGGTAAACCGCTCGCCCATCCTAAGGTGTGCTGGTAGGGCGTCATAGGTGGAGCGCCCACTGCTGGTAGAACTGAAGTCAGATGTGGATAGTGTTGGAGCACTTGCTGATGCAGATTTTGCATGTACTCTGATACCTCTAACATCATCTGATTCTGCATTAGGGATTGATGCTGAGAGTTCAGTGCGGGGACAGAGGCATCTGAGGGCGTTCTGGCTGAGGCGGGGTCAGAGAAGAGTGCTCTGCGCTGTTCTGCCAGGCGCTGCTGGTTCTGTTCCCATCTCTGATGGCGCCTCTCCCGGCGAGAAAGCTGGTTCACTGAGTCTGAGTTCAGAGGTAAGTTTCTGACTGGAATTCTGCTGAGGACATCTGCTTGAGAAGGGGGTTCGATGACTGGTAGGTTGCGGTTAAGATGCGGCTGGTAGGCTGCGAGTCCAATGCTACGCCTGAGTGCGAGGTCTGCGTAACTGACTGAGCTGACTGGCTGCTCCGTAGTTGTTGAGGTCAGCGAGGTAGTCAAAGGTCTGGACTCGCGGTTCAACAGGGACTCGGGCATATCCGTAGTTGTTGAGGTCAGCGAGGTAGTCAAAGGTCTGGACTCGCGGTTCAACAGGGACTCGGGCATATCCGTAGTTGTTGAGGTCAGCGAGGTAGTCAAAGGTCTGGACTCGCAGTTCAACAGGGACTCGAGCATATCCGTAACCGTAGCCGCCTCCGTAGTCGCCTGAGTCAGTGAGGGCGTCAGTGAAGTTGCCTCGCTGTCTATCTCGGACTCGAAAGTCACCGATAACCTTGCCATAGAGTCACCGATCACCTTAGGTTCTGTAACGGTATCGGTAATCGGTGAGGTCAGCGAATGCTCAGAACATGCTATGCTTATGTGGCGTGGGCCACCTGTCAAGCCGGAGCCACCTGTCCTCCCCGCTGCCCCCACCTCCCCGTTGCTTGTTGAGGAGGGAGTTGGATGCATTGAGTGTGCCATGAGTTCGCCAGCCATGCTTTGGTGCGTGTCCTCTGACCTCCCCGCTGCCCCCACACCCCCTTGGTTAGGGCGCGGAGTCCAGGCGAGATTCTCACCCGGCTGCTGGCGCTTTCGCCAGTTGGCCACATCAGAGCGGGAAGGAAATTGACGAAGTCCTGGTTTCTGCTCATTCGCCTCATTCTGCATGTCCTGCTCACATGCTGCAATTTTGACCTCGGTCATTTCGCGCACGGCGATCGGGTCGCGAGGTGGTCGGTCAGCCGGTAGAGGTTGTCCCACAGAGGCTGCTCCCGCGGACTCAGCCTGAAGCGCGTTCTCGCTGAATGGCGTGGGCAGCTGGCCGTGCGGGGAGGTCATCACCGTAGCTCCAGACCAAGTGTGTGGAGTCCTGTAGGGGTTCAAAGGACTTCGCGGTCTTGGAGCTGGAGGACTCATGTCGCGCGTCCGTGGTGGGCTCCTGCGGCGCGGCGGTGGCGGGGTCCGGTCTCGAGTCCGAAGCGGGCTTCGCTGGCGCGGAGCTGGAGGGCTCAGGTCGCGGCTTCCTGGCAATCGCAGGATGCCAGGGGAAGGAGAGGTCAAGTTGACATACCGCTGGGGAGTCGCCCTCATGTTTCGCCCTGCACCAGGGGTGTCAACAGTCAGCACCCTTGGTGACGCCGCTCTTGCATGACGCAGGGGCGGATTAGGGCGCGGTTTAGGTACCGTTACAGCCTCCTCCAGGGAAGGTGTCACACAAGCGGTTCCAGAGTCCAGAGCCAGAGGAGTCACGCTGTTAAACTCAGTAGCATCAGCTGACAGGGTCGACTTCTTCTTGGGAATCTGGAAGCTTGGCGCACCTGCTGCTGTCGCAGCCGGTGGCGGCTGACCCGGAGAGGGCGCCTTGTAGGTGCCCTTCGCCCCCTTGCCAGTGGTCCCAGTGGCGGCAGCACCTCTCGTGCTGCGCTGGCTGGCCTGTCGTCCCCTTGTACGCCGAGGAGTCGACGTAGGCGACGTTGGAGGTGAGCGTCCCGTGTTAGCGTTTTGCATCATGTCGAAATTAAGAGTGACAAAGTGCAAATCTGACCGTTGGGGAAGTCAAATCTGTCCAATTTGGCAAATCCCCCCAGAACACTCAGAAAAATATTTCCTTGTAGCAGTGGAAGTCGTGGTGAATAACGAAATATGCTTTCCAGAGTGAAATGCAAGTTTTGGTGGCCAAATTTCAAAAATGGAGTGTCGATCGGCAGTTTGGCTAATTTCTTCTTGGCGGCCATCCCGGAGCAATCCAGACTAATTGGCCAGGACCCAGTATTGGAGACTATTTTTTTCCTTCAAAGGATATAAAAAAATGGAAAACTATCCTTCTGGGCTCCCGTTTCCTTCTATGTAGTCTGCTGGGCTCAAATTGGTCTAATTTTTGCTCTGCCGTGCCGGTTGGCCATCCGAATTTAAAATGTAGCGATCTATGAGGACCCAGGTCTCGGGGCCAGGTTCCAAACGACAAAAAACTATCAAGAAACGTCTAGAATTTTTGTGCCTACGTTAAAACGGTCTCCGAGGTCCTCTTTTTCTCAATCTGCCACTGATCCACTTTTCACTCTCCGTTCGGGTCAATCTGGCTGTTAATCCCGGTAGATCTGAGTTGCTGGCGGCTTCTTTTCCCACTTTCTGACCACTTTGCAGCATAACAGTTTTGAAAAATCGCCTGTTTGCATGCAGGGTGAAAGTCAGGGGGCAAAAAGGGCGCAGAGCAATACCACTTCCAAGTGAAGACTTCTTGAGCACGTGACTGTATCCGAGCCTGAGCTCAAGGGTCAGTCAGAGGTAAATCTTGCTTCAATCTTGGGGCACAGGTCCGTAGTCGGCAATTTTGCAGTGTACAAAATTGCAATGTTCTAGATAAACAGTTGAACAAGGCTACAATTCAAGCAATTGCAATATCTTTATGGCAGGAAAGATTGACCAGTAAATTAACAGGTTGAGCAACAGCTCCTCCAAATAGTTACTTCAAGTTAGAACAGCCTCCAAATGGGCAATATTCAAGTCTTATACTTTCAAGGCGCGCAGTTCATATTCTCTAATCGATCTGTCCCATGTCGGCTGGCATATCATCATCTGCCACCTATACAAATCCTAATCAGAGAATCTGCATTTGGACAATCCTAATCAAGACAGTTGATTTCATTGTCCCTTGCTGATCTTTGCTTTCTTCCTACGAGGAGCCACGTCAAGCCCTTCTTCTTCATCACTGTCACTTCTTATGGAATACTTCAATTGAGTTATATACTCATGTGTCCAACATCTCGGATATTTCCTAGGTTGCCTCTTCGTCTCTTCAGACACCCCAGCCTTATTCTCACCCATTGAAGTCAATCCAGTATCTGACCCATAAGGTTTCTTTGGTGGTGCATGAACAGTCTCCACCACAGAGGCTGGGGCATCCTCAGATATGGCCTCAGACTTCTGCTCGGTAATAGGCTGATCATCGGGCTGAACAGGTGAGGTCGGGGAGGTGCCCTTTGGTACCCAGTGAAGTTCACCCTTCTCATCCATGATCAATTGCAGTCCCAGTCTCTTCAACCTTCGAGCTTCAGCTTGTTCTTCAGCATCGTCAGCTACCAAGTCATCGAACTCGCTGACGTCATCCTCGGTGTCATCATATTCAGGCGAAGTTGGCTCCCATTTCGGACTGGCAGTGTCCATGTCATGTATGACACCCGCGTCATCTTTGTCATCCGAATCTGGTAGCTTCTCCTTACTGTTAGTGACACCTGCGTCATCATTGTCATCAGAATCTGGTAACTTCTCCTTACTCCAGGACACAGCGCCTGTACCCGAATCTTCACTGTTCGTAGACGCTGAGTGTGTAGGCTTACGCCCCTGGTAGGGAATTCCATGATATTCGTCATCGTCAATCACAATCGTCGGATTCCAGTACGCGATCCCAACGCGGCTAATCGGTAATGAGAATGGCGCTACCGGCGCCTTCAACTGAGTGGCGTCTTCTAGAAACCAGCCGCCGCCCCTATTACGCTCCCAGCGGCGTAGCGCACCAGAAGGGTGTACGATAATATGCTGCCAGCTATAATCAAGTCCAGGCTTTCGCTCCCCATAGTACGAAGTCAATGGCTCGGGAGTCCCCTTCCGAGCCCATTGCCATCTCACTGCCCCAGTATGCATAAATACAATATGCCAATCGAATGGCTTGGCCGGGCTATTGTTCCCTGGCACATAAACCGATTAGGAGCCTTGATTTACAACATCATATGTTCACTCTAGACATATTCGAGTTACACATGTTTACAGCAAGGCATTGTATCGGTTGTGCCGATATTCTGATATATCGATATATCGGTAAATATTGGCATATAAGTCTCAATCGATACCCATTTTGCGCACATTTAATCGACATATCGGTGTCGCTTCGCTTCGGAATTCAAAGTGTTTGATGTGAGATGAGACTTTCAGCCCCCCCCATAAGGTGGGGGGCAGTCACACTCTCTCTGATCACCCCTTGACCCGAGGTGCCACGTCAGCTTGCTTCCGTCAGTTCGTTCCGCGATAATAAAACCCCAAAGTTATTTTATTATCTCATCTTAGCAGTGAATTACGGTGTCACTCCCTGCTTGTGCTTCCGCCAGTCTAATATATAACATATATTAGCCTTTTCTGTCAGGTTATCGGTCCACCATCTTTGGTGTGGCATCCTTTTCTCGGCAACTTTGATCACGCACGTAACCCGCACGTAACCCGCACGTAACCCGCACGTAGCCTGCACGTAACCTCCGCACGTACCTCGGAAATTTGTAATTTTTCGACCAACTTCAACCGAATTTAACGAGACCTTCGCCCCTACGTATCGGCGTTTTTGATTTCGCCGCATCTCTTAACTTTCAACAGACATTTACGCCTTCAACACTCTGGCCAGCAGCGCCTCCGCTGCCGGAAAATTGGCTTGCCGCACGACGTTTTTGACCTCACCGCCGTTTTACTCGTCGAATTTTACCCAAATTTGACTTCTTCATCGCTCGATTTGGTTAATTTTACGGAAAGTTACGTTCACACCAAGCACCCAAACGCGCTCTCGACTATCTGGCCAGCAGCACCGCTCCTGGCGGGAGAACGGTTTACCGCACGACGTTTTTGACTCGACCAACGTTTTCCCCGCGAAAATCTACCCTTAGTTGACCCTTTCATCGTTTGATTTGCTTAATTTTACGAGAAACTCGCTTTTCGCTTGGGAACCCTAATTTTGGGTTCGCAGATTCTGCAGTCAGCAGTCAGTGGTCAGCGACCATGTCCACTGGACCTCATCGTGCGCGACAACATTCTACCTCTGGCTTTGGTCTGGTGGTGTCTGGTGGTGCTTGCGCACCAGACACCAAGCGCGACTACGACATTTTCGCCATCGACAACGAGTGCTATGACTCCTACGAGAGCGCCATTCCCACATTCCTCCCCCTCTGCCACTTGCCTCTGGTGGTGCTTGGCCACGTTACGCCATGGCCGCGCACAGGTATTGGCTGGTATCTGAGGGGCCGGTCTGGTTACCGCCTTTCATGGGGTCGCAGCCCATCGCCAATGCCACAATCGACCTGCCACCAGACGCATCACGGTCTGGTGGTGTGAATTAGACGGACACATGCAATGAACGGCTCTAGCTATGTTGTGCAGTAGTTTCGAACTGCAAGAGGTCCCATTGGGCCTATAACTGCTACCTGTTTTTGCCTAGGGTTTAGGTTTGGAATGCAGGCTTGCCCGCCTTGTTGTGGCACCTCACGCCTTCGGGGTGAGGTGGTGTGATGTGAGATGAGACTTTCAGCCCCCCCCATAAGGTGGGGGGCAGTCACACTCTCTCTGATCACCCCTTGACCCGAGGTGCCACGTCAGCTTGCTTCCGCCAGTTCGTTCCGCGATAATAAAACCCCAAAGTTATTTTATTATCTCATCTTAGTCTGCAGTGAATTGCGGTGTCACTCCCTGCTAGTGCTTCCGCCAGTCTAATATATAACATATATTAGCCTTTTCTGTCAGTGTTATGAGTTGTACGGATATGAGAAAGCGTATATAATTTTGAGATATCGATATGTATCGATATCGCCGCTAATCGATTAGAATTATTAAATATCGAAATCGATCGATAAGCAATTCTGCAACCGATACAATGCCCTGGTTTACAGAGACTCTCCGGCAGACTTATTATATTCAGATATCGATATCATATGTTATCCTGCATATTTCAGCCCGCTTTGCGGATCGTATCAGTGAGTCTATGAGTCCCCGGGCCCCGCCCCCCGTCAAGCTTGCCGTCGGAACAAGCCGAGCATGAACGAGAATTAGCCCAACAGGGTAGATATCTTACGCGGAGGTGACTCGGCCCGCGACGGGAATCCACTTCGGCCACATTTCGGCCCGTCTCGGCCCGAACTCAAAATTGCCCGCCGCAGGCGCAAAATTTTAAGTATGACAATTTGTCAAAAATCGATAAATTTCACGGGTATGCTGACTTTCCCCCCCCCTTAGGGGGGAGCAGTGGTGCACCCTTAGTTTCACCCCTCGCCTGGATGTCACCTGCAGTGCTGCCTGTGGCACAGTGTCAGGCTCCCGAAACACTTAGCCAGACATCATATTATTTTATCTGACTTTAGTATTCCAAGAGCCAGCACACCTGCATTTTCACAGTTACAAAACAGCATATATATATTCATATATCTCCTGTTTGATCAGGTTACCGGCCCACGCACCTTTTGTGTTGGCTTATTGATCTCTCTGGTCCGCTTCGCTTTTTGCGACTCTATCGACATCTTTTGGCAGCAACACGACATCAGCCGCACCGCACCACTCGCAGCACGTCACGGCACGGCAAGCAACATCACGACATCTTAACATCTTTTTTACGACATCTTCAGCTGGTTTTTATTGCACACCTCGTGTGCTTCAAGTTACAACTGGACCCGCAATATTTTATTCCGACAATGGCTTCGACTCGACGTGAGGGACTCGCATCCGCTCTGCGCGCTGCCCGCACACATCAGGGCGGAACACCGTCACATTCACCTTCCGATTCGCAGTCTACCCCTGCCTCGTCCCGTAGACCACGCAGAATTGTTGGAACTTCTTCATTGCGCTCAAAACCGACATCCACGGTCAACGCCCCTACGGCTTTCGACTACTTCAACGATCCCGACGTTTTGACCACCACGCCTGTGGAGGAGGGGCGCGAGGATGAGTACATCGAGCAGCTCGCCTACGCTTTTCAGTATGGGAGTGACCTCCTCTCGTTCCTGAAGTCTACTGGCCTCAAAATGCCCACTGGTTACACTTTGGACACCGCGACTGCCGACGTGGACTTCAACGCCCTCCTCTCGGGATTGGCTCACGTGCTGTACCCCGTCTCCTACAGCGAGGCGGCCAAGCTCCTGGACCTCGAGCACGACCATGACTTTTACCACGTCACCATCAACGAGATCCTCTTCAGCATCCTTCCGCACCCGCTTCGTGGCAACGCACCGAGCGTCTACCACGAGTGTGCCCGCCACCACCCTGCTGACGGCCGCTACGCCCTTCAGCGCTTACGGTACGAGGTGGAGGGTGTGCCCGACGCGGACGGCATGCGCTTCTGGACTCAGATGAGGGCGGTTGTCCTCACCGAGATCGAGGACCCCGCCCCACAACTTGCACTGATTCGACGGCTTGGAGACCGCCACCAGAAGCTTAAGCCGGCGTACAGCGACCCCGACCGCGTCATGGACCTCTGGCACATTCTGTCCGAGTCCGCCAAGCAGTCGCCGTACATCGCCCCTCTGTACCTGGTGGTGTTGCGCGAGTTGCGTGCGGGTGCGGTCTTCACTTTTGCCCGCCTTGCTCTCCGCATCCGCCTCGCCTTTCGGGACGAGAGCCCCCTTGCCACACTCTCGTCCTCTGCCGCTCCCGACATCCCGCCCGAGGGCTCTGGCTACCGCCCTAAGCAGGCGCCCCAGAGGCCCAACCCATCTCCGCGATCCCCTGTTGCCATGGCCCTTCGCATGCAGAAGCAATCGGCTGCGCCCTTGGAGGGAAAGTGGACTTCCGATTCCCCTAACTCCATGTACCTCAAGTGGGTGGGTACGGGTTTTCCCTGCACTGTCTGCTTCCGCATGTGGCACGTCACGGACTCCCACCCCGACACCCGTGGTGCCTGCCCGTACGTGTGTGTCGAGGCATTCGCGAACAACAGGCACCTGGAGACATCGCGAGCGGCCACTGCCCGCCCGCCGCTTGATGCATCCGCCGCCGCCCTCACGGCACCGCCCCCTGCGGTGGACCCGCCGGCTCCACCCGAGGAGCAGCCTGCTGCGGCAGCCCTCTCCGCCCGCCTCTCCCTGCCTGCTCCGATTGCGGGTGATGCGATCGACACCGTCGGCAGCGGCTCTCTGGTGGTGCCAACCACGGACGATGCCGCCTATCCGCTGCCTGATGACCTCGAGGAGCCTGCTTGCTACGGCGCCGCCTTCGACGACGAGGACGACACCGATTGGCCAGCATTTCGCTCTTCCCCTGTGTGGCTGCCCAAGATCAACGGCAGTGTGAGCGGAGAAGCTCCACAACCCTAAAATTGGATTCGGGCTTGAGATGTGAGAATTTACTAGCGCCATGCATGGAATTGCTTCTAGCTAGGTTGAAAAAGGCCTCTCAGAGTAACATTCTAACATTTCTTCTAGCCGCCTGTCCGGGTGTACCGGCTGGCCCTGCAGTGCACCTCCCTCCTTCGGGGTGAGGTGGTGTCACGGGTATGCTGACTTTCCCCCCCCCTTAGGGGGGAGCAGTGGTGCACCCTTAGTTTCACCCCTCGCCTGGATGTCACCTGCAGTGCTGCCTGTGTCACAGTGTCAGGCTCCCGAAACACTTAGCCAGACATCATATTATTTTATCTGACTTTAGTATTCCAAGAGCCAGCACACCTGCATTTTCACAGTTACAAAACAGCATATATATATTCATATATCTCCTGTTTGATCAAAATTTTCGGAAATTGATCGATTTTCCCCTCAATGCGACTCGGCCCGTCCGCAACTTTTACTTCGGCCCGCCTTCGGCCCGGGCCGCCTCTCGTCTGTGACACGGCCGCGGCCCCGGGCCGGCCAATCCCAGGAAGATATCTTCCCTGTAGCCCAGACGAGGTTACCGCTCGTAGATTTTTTCAAAAATGCTTGTACGAACGCTGTGGCGAAAATTTTGCCCGTCGGCGCGGCGGGTGGCGCTGGCGTCAGGTTTACCGCCCCGCCAGCGTACATGGCGGTTGGCGGTTGGTTAAAAAACAAGGCGCCCCGCCGACGGTCGACTCAAAAACCCAATTTGCACCCCTGTTCCAGCACACTTGACACTATAAAATCTCTGATCTGACAAAGCACAATCGACAATAATGCCACACACGGCACAGGACATGCGACACAGCGAAAGCGACATATCTCGTCAATGCCTAATGCGCAACACCGACCTAATGCGCAACACTTCGTATAAAACGGCCATATATATGAAATATTTTGCGAATTACGTAAGGGGAAAGTTTCCATCGATCTTGGCGGCTCGAGGCGATGGAAATACATATCCGGTACATCTTGCCGTAGCGGGATCGTCTCGGAATGCAATACACAAGCTTGGGGGGCATGGAACCAACTATATTTCGGAGATAAAAAATATATTATTCATCGAACATTCGATTTATATCCAAATCGTCTGACGCAGTCGTACCCGGCTCATCGCGTAGATACACATAGACTATTCATAAAGCCCTAGATTCCAAACGCGAATCATTATATATGCCCGTTTATCTGTAAAAACACACACATCTGTCCGTTCAAAGCCTGAAAAAACATTCGATCGAATTGATACAGTGAAAAAAACATTACAGTTACAGATTTGTTAGCAGTGAATATTTGTGCACTTTACGAGATATACTATTCATATGACCTTATACAGTATCGTATATCACTGCAATCGTCTCGCCAAGGAGGTCCACGTGAGCACACGTATTCATCAATAATTATTGAAAATTCACTAAATATAGCCGTTTTATCTATTGATTTGAAGTGTTGCACATTAGGTCACCCCTAAGAATAGCGACATCTCACCCACCCCCTACTTCTCATGCCACATCGCCGAAAATAACGATTTTGAGGCCAATCTGGCTTGAAATCCTGACCTTAGGACTCATATAGGCGGGATTTGACACCATATATGCCCTTATACTCCAAATATATCGACTATTATGACCAATTTATCTATAAGTGTTGATAATTAGGCATTGACGAGATACCGATAGGACACTTCATCGAAGGGTTCCTGGTTCCGAATCGCAATCCGACTCGAAGAACCAAGTCGAAGTGTGGACGTTGGGGCCTGACGTTGGGGTGGGGACGTTAAGGGCAAGCGCAACACTCGTCCGTCAGTCGAGTGTTCGTTGAGGCTTGAGCTGAACCCCCGAAACTCGGGACCGCGAAAAGACAGGGACAACACGCAACGAGTGCCAAAACGTTTCTTTTGTTTTTCAGGAGTTTTATCATTCGAATTTCTAGAGCAACATGAAATTGCTATGGATATGAGAAGGTGCTAGAACGTCTGCTGCTTCCTGAATATCAGGCAAGTATCGATAGGAGTTCCTGGAAGAACTTGCGACATGTTCCACTTCTTTCTTTTCTACCGGGTTGCAGTGTGAATACCACTGAGAACACTCCAACATATTTCAGGAAAACTTTTTCACTGCAAACACCATCTTTGTGAGGAAAAGCCTGTAAATCTTTGATAAGGTGCCTGGTCCCCTGAGACACTTTTCCGAATCCTCCGGTCGGCGTTCAATCTTAACATAATGTGTGATACTATGTTAATAGTTGAGTTCACATAAACCGCTCGTTTAAAGGAGAACGGCAGTATCTATGTATCTTCTTGTTGAGAACGAGTTTAGATATTTGCTTGAAACTGTGAGGAGTATATATCTTGTTGGTGTCAGATGCTCGTTTCTTTTGGGATTCCAAGCTCAGGCTTGAGTTGTGCAAGACAGTGCTCTGCCGACTAGTTTCAAAATTCTTTCGCTGCCTTCCTATTTCTAAAGTTACGCACCCTTTGATGGGCCTTGACTGAAGCTTGCAAATCTCCCTGAACTTGTTGGTTTCCGGGACGCAGAATGAGCGGTTCCCCAGACCACGGTTACCCACCTGGCCCAGCAAGGCCTTCCTCTTTGACATATGCAACGCCAGATCCAGGTGCGACACTTTCATGGAATATTTGCTTCCAGTCTTTTACTGGCTCCCTCTCGCAGCCGAGAACGCCCACCTATGTCGGCGTTCTTGCTTCGCTAAAAGAAGTTTTCTCAATCGTCAGCGAGAATATGAACACCATTCAGACGTTTAACTATGCATAAATTTGCAGTGAAATGTCGCGTTCTGACCAGTCTTGATCTTTGCTGCTGTTAACAAACACTTCAACAGGAAATCGTCTGTCGCACGTCGCGGAGCGATTCTCAGCTTTTTACACCGATCTCGAAAGTGAGAAGCAGGTGCGAACCACGATGAAACGGACTTTTATTTATTATGACTACCCATAGATGCTTGCTTCAAGTCATCAGGGGAACGAAGGAGGCGAATTCTGGTGCTTTTGAACCACCCATCTATTTTGGGGACGAGCCTTGAGCGTTCCTGTTGAGGATTGAAAAACGAAACGTATTTTCCCCCTGAAATAGCACGCACTGGAGGGGGCACTGCCAGGGCAGGACCCTGTAGCTGCCCACGAGACTGACTTTTAGCTGCGTCAAAACGAACCAAGCCTTTTGTGGCGCATTGTTCAGGCTGCGACTAATACGTCTTGCGTCTTGAATTCTTTATGTGTTTTATTTCTGGTTCGTGGCTGCGCACATGTGCCGAAATACTGACTCAGGCAGCTGTGATAGGGTCACAAAAACACTACTAGGCAAATCCATATCAACTTCATGATTATGTTAGCCACTTAAAAATAAGGAGTTCTAACTGGCCGCGCTGGTTGCTGTGCGGAGTGCGAATACAGCATCGGCGGGAGGCAGAGGCTTCACGGCGTCAACAGCTTGTAGAAAACGTCGGGAAACTTGAGCGAAACCTGGAGGTGTGCCTGACGCCGTTTTGAATGCGCGACCCTCAAATTGTAACGCTGCGCTAATCAACCATAAAAATAAGTCTCTCCAGGAGCTGATGGGAGTGACAACATACAGCGCCGCGCAGCGTTTGCACGATTATCCCGCAGCGTTTACACGATAAGCTCGTTGTGGCAGGCCGAAATCAAGCGTCGTACCGAAGCTGACAAAGGACTGCAAGTTGCCCTCGAATCCGAGCTCAAATCTCTTCACGAGAAAACGCAGGTCCAGATGCGTGAGATGCAGATGGGGTTGAAGGTGCTGCCCTCCCCGTTTGAAAGTATTTTCTCCTGATGTTTACACAGACTTCAACTTCAATTGCCTTTCATCGAGATCCCCGGTGCTATTTCACGTCGCTCCTTTTCTTCTCGGCCGCGTGACAAGCCGTGCTGCCTTTTTGCCAGGCAAGTATTGATGCCCTTTCTCGGACGTTCGCGGAGCTCCACAACGGTCTGCGTGAGGAGAGGGAACAACGCCGTGCCGACGTGGAACACATACTGCAGACCGTTATGGTTAAGGTACCGCTCTGATGCTTTTTCTTCAAATGTACTCCGTTCGTGGCTTGGGTGCACGGGGGTCTTGTGGACGCCATACCCTCAGGTCTTTCGCATCGCCTCTACTCCAAGGAAACATGCTTCCTGTTGACGCCGATGCGATGTGCACATAAGTGCATATACACGCTTGTCCAGAATGAGTTAGGCAAATATCTTCAGGCTGACGTAATAACTTCGACTCCTGTAGGTGGACGAAACTCAAGCTGCCCTTGACGATGAGCGCGTGGCTCGTCTGGAGCGTGAGGCACAAACCCTCAAAAGAGTCGGAGAAGATATTTTCCGTGTGCAAGAGAAACTCGATTCCGAGCGTGTGTCACGCGAAGGGTCCTTTTCGCAGCTGCACGGTGAGCTGCAGGAAGCGATCAACAGCCGAAATGTTAATGATGAGAAGTTTCAGGCAGTGGTTCTTGGCGAAATCGCAAACCTGAAGAATTCCGTACAGGTGAGTTATCTTTGCATAATAATCTGATTCACCTTGCACTGGTGGGAGTCCTGTGGACTCGTATCGAAGAAGTTGTTGTGGTGTCACACTTTACCGACAGCAAAATAAATGGTTTGAGGGTTATCTTGGTGTACCTAACAGTCAAGGCTGCTTTGCAGATTGAGCGAGAAGAGCGCATCACCGAGGATGAGCAAATTGTGCATGCTATCAATGACTACACCCGTGCACTCCAAGACGGTTTGCGTATTGTAAACACCGCATAGGTGAGAAGATGCTTGAAAGCCTTTTAGGACATGTACCGAAGTGTCGTTACTCAGCAGTGTTGTTTGGCTATCTTTCCTTCAAATTGTCGATGACACCTGCAAGTTTGTCGACATCGCTTTTCTTTATTATGCGGTATGCCACTATTCTCCTGAAACGTAGACTCCACGTGCCGACGTGCCAAAGACATGATATCCAGGACTAGATGTTGGAATACGCCGTCTTCGGAATGGAGAACTACATTATTAGGATTATCTCCTTTTACTGAAAATGATAGCTGCTCGTGTGAAAGTTGTGGATCTTGACAAGATTTGTCACGGACTTGCGAAATCAATCAAACCTGCACCCTGCTACTTTCTTGACAGCTTAGCTCAATTCCACAATATTGTGAAATAGTCTGAAAACAAATAGCTTTGTGAGATGATGGAGACCCTTTGTAAGATGCCTTGCATCCTTTTCTCCCCATCGGATAGAATTAAAAGATCGCTGAATGCGATCGATGTATATATCTCTCAGGTGCAAAGGACATATCACCATGAGGGCATTTGTCCTGAGTGTCCTGAGCTCAGGACCCGAATTACCCAAGGTCCTTGGCCTCGAAATATTCAAACGTTCAAAGCTTACCGGGACCAGTTTTGTCACTTTTTAGTATGCCTAATTGTAATGCACATTCAAAATAATGGGATGCCTAGTTGCTATCCTAGAACTACATATATGTTGCAACCGTGTTCAAAATCTAATGTATCTTTTAACGCAGCATTCAACATACCACCTTGTCTGTGTTTTTGGGGCCTAAACATGAGATGCAATCGAAACACGAAGAGGCAGGAAAATAATGCCAACTAGATTCTTGATAGAATTGTACTAGGGTAAATAGTATGACTGGTGATGCATGACAGGTCAACAGGATGATATACTGGACGATGCTGGCAATATGACACGATGATGGTATGACATGGTGGCGTCAGAGACACAATACTACAACTCAGCAATACCGAGTACGCAGTGATGTGAAATACGGGTTACTGCCTACCACACGTGGCATGTTCATGTGCATGCGAGATTCGATGATAGTTGGAGAATGAATCTCTGTGGCAAGACTATATGAACTAGAGAGAGCTGTGCGCTCTTTGTCTTTCGTCTGGTAAGTTTTAACTGGGTCACCTCACAGTGATTCGGTTATAGACATATAATGATAAAAACGATCAAAACAGATAGCAGAGTTACCCTACAATATAAATCCAGACCTCGTTTTCCAGGGGGGGCTCAGATCCCTCGTGCATTTTGGCACAGTTGATTTCTTGGTAAACAATATGCACGTCGGGCTTTCGTGATATATTTCCACGAACCTCGTTCATCTATTGGTGAGCGAAATCGCGCTGTGAATTGAAGAATTATGATAGATATCGTTGGCAATCAGCTCAGGTGTGCTTAGTTTAGCATGTGCACGACATCCCCTTTAAGGACTAAAACTAGAACATATCGCTGCAGCTTAAGCGATGGGACCGTCTTGCCATTATGGACAGGCCCAGATTTGTATCCATCGCTTGAGGTGGTCTGTTGATGCTTTTGTTTCGTTAGGGTTTTTATTTTTGGTTATTGCCACCATGCCTGCTTGATGAAATGATATCAGTACTAAACCGCCGGGCGTTCCCGGATAATAAATGCCACATATACCACATGTGGCCCAACTTAAATTGACGTACATATTGGGTCATTGGAAGTTAAACCGCGAGACACATCATTTGAGAGCCGACCTGGCTGGTTTTCTGGAACTTTTTACAACAAGGCTATATTTAGGATTATCGGGCATTCTGATGCTAAATGAGTTCTGATAACTTCATTGCGTACTCACACAGGGGGTGGTGTGCGGGACATTTTAGGGTTTTAGCAGCCCTCACATCATAATCTAAGTAAGCTAGAGATGGTCAAGCGGACTGCAATACGCTTGAATTTGCGCAACTGTGATTGACAAATGTGTGATATCGAAATCTTGCTGCACCGTGATCGCACGGTATCAGGCACGTGTCCACTGTGCAATTCTGATTAAGACACAAATCATTATCACCAACTGCATTTACGGATATGTGTCGTTCACTTATTTTGCTGGGTTTTGCGCTCACTATCATCGATCCCACCGTAATCGAGCATTCCGACAACGGCGATAGGGTACATGAAGATGATATTACAAGCCCCATAATCTCTCGGACACCATCTATAAAATTAGGTGGTGTAGAATCTTTGCAATTTTTGTGAAGATCTACAGTAGACGTCAAATCCCTACTACCCAATCTATTTGTACGTCAGTTCTACATACATATGGCGTGTGACGTAGAAGCAACATAAAATCTACAATAGATGAAGATTTAACATAGAGTCTACCATTCACATAGATTCGACGCAGACGCTACGTCCGACATAGAATGGATGGAGAATCTACCTTGCCCATAGATTCGACAGAGACACTACATATTATGTGAATTTGACGGAGATTCTACCATGCCAATAGATTCGGCGTAGACACTACACAAAATGTAGCATTGCCATGTATTCTATCGTGCCAGCAGATTCAATGTAGATGCTACATCGTTGTATAGCCGACGTATACTCTATAACATCTGTGCCAGGGAACACTGGCCATGTCGAGCCGTTCGATTGGTATATTGTATTTATACCCAATGGGGCAGTGCAATGGAAATGGGCTCGAAAGGGGACTCCCGAGCCATTGACTGCGTACTTTGGGGAGCGAAAGCCTGAGCTCGATTATAGCTGGCAGCATATTATCGTCCATCCTTCTGGAGCGCTACGCCGCTGGGAGCGTAAGAGGGGCGGTGGCTGGTTTCTGGAAGACGCCACTCGAGCGAAGGAGCCTGTAGCGCCATTTTCATTACCGCTCAGTAATGCGTTCTGGAAGCAGGCGAGTGTGACTGACGAGTATGAGTATCGCGGAATTCCATACACTGGGCGTAAGGCTGTACAATCGACGCCTACGAACAGTGACGATTCGGGTGCAGGTGCTGTGACCTGGAGTAAGGAGAAGCTGCCAGATTCGGATGACAATGATGACGGGGGTGTCACGGACAGTAAGCATGGCATTGATACTGCCAGTCCGAAATGGGAGTATGACACGCCTGGTGAATATGATGACACTGAGGATGACGTCAGCGAGTTCGATGACTTGGTAGCTGACGATGCTGAGGAACAGGCTGAAGCTCGAAGGTTGAAGAGACTGGGACTGCAGCTGATCATGGATGATAAGGGTGAACTTATCTGGGTGCCAAAGGGCACCTCCCCGACCTCACCCGTTCAGCCAGAGGATCAGCCTATCACCGAGCAGAAGTCTGAGGCCATATCTGAGGATGCTCCAGCCTCTGTGGTGGAGACTGTTCGAGTACAACCGAAGGAACCATCTGGGCCAGATACTGGATTGACTTCAATGAGTGAAAATAATGCTGGGGTGTCCGAAGTGACGAAGAGGCAACCCAGGAAATATCCTGCCTGTTGGACAGCTGAGCACATAGCTTATTTGGAATGTACCCGAGGTAGTGACAGTGATGATGAAGAAGTGCAGGACGTGGCTCCTCGTAGGAAGAAGGCAAAGGCCAACAAGGGACAATGAAATCAACTGTCTTGATTAGGATTGTCCAAATGCTGATTCTCTTGCAAATTTATATGATTAGTACTATTCATTACTTGGCATTTCATACCTTGTGCACCGTGTCGCGAACTTATGCACGACGTGTCCTTACGAAGCACGACTATCTAGTCCTACTACCATATAGCCTTACTTATTGTCAGTATCTCTATAACACCAGTTCAGCGCTATACACATTGTCTTATGTCACTGCGCAGTCAATCTCTCAACTGTAACCATACAAAAGTTCAAAAATTTTGGTAACCACATTTAACTTCCTGTGCAAGCTCTTATTTTTCTCAACATGTAAAAGACTGCAGAATACAGTTCTGGCGCCAGTGGTTAAGCACAACTCCACAGAATGTGCAACTTCACAAGTAAAAGAATATCATAAATCATAAATTGCTATATCATAACACTGCTGTTTTCGCGGTCTGAGCAAGAACTCACTTTTCAGGAACTCACTGTTACGAAGGCAAAACAAAAATGAGCGTCTGCTCTAACTTGGCAACGCCGCCCTATATGCTACAGTCGCTATCTCCAAACAAGATGTAACACCCAGCCGCACTTCCGTACCCTGTCACTGTTGTAACTGCTCGCGCGTATTGTGCTGCGCGTGTCATATGTTCGTCACAGGGACTACTGTCCCAGGTGTCACAACCCGGCTAAGGTACACGACAAGCCGCGGTTTGTGACAGCTGTCGCGAACTTATGCACGACGTGTCCTTACGAAGCACGACTATCTAGTCCTACTACCATATAGCCTTACTTATTGTCAGTATCTCTATAACACCAGTTCAGCGCTATACACATTGTCGTATGTCACTGCGCAGTCAATCTCTCAACTGTAACCATACAAAAGTTCAAAAAAATTGGTAACCACATTTAACTTCCTGTGCAAGCTCTTTTTCTCAACATCCCCCATCTGTACAGTAAAGAATGGTATATAAGAAGCTCGGCTATAAGAAGCCAGCCGCTGACTTTTGGCCCAAAAATTAAGAAGCCGGCTAAGAAGCCAGCCGCTGGGAAAAAAACGGATGGCGATAAAAAAATGCCATTTTAAGAAGCTGTACCGCTGAAATTTCGAGAAGAGGCTACATTAAAATGATCGATTTAAGAAGCCGTATCATGAATGTCGATCCAATGAACTCACTCTCAATTAATCGTGTATAACGTATCGATATATATCTATATGTATATATGTATATATGTATTATATGTATTATATCTATACTTCGAAGAATGCAATCATTATTAAGGTTCAATACACTTGAGAAGTTTTGGATGATCACAAGCACAATGCATATGCAGTACTGAAGGTACACAATAAGTATTCTCATTACGTTTGCATTATGTATTATTGTACTATTACAGGCACTGTACAGTGTACATGCCAATAGTTTCTAAGAAGAACTGAGTTTCTTGGAAGCTACCCACGAACCAAACTTATAGCTGTCTACCTCAGGCAAACCACCAACATAGTTCTCGTCTGTCAGCGTGTGACTGGCCTCACGATCCTCGGTGCGGTAATACACCTTGAAGTTGTACCCAGAGTTATTGCGCGCCAAGATCTTCTTCACACGACCATATTGCCAGCCATACACCTCCCACTTGAAGAGAATGTATGTTCCAACCAGTCTCTTCGTCAGCTCAGGCATCTCAGGCATGCACTGCATACCTTCAGGGACCCAGAATGGAGCTGCCTCGATAGTCTCGTCGTCAGAGGCTCCCCCATGTCGCAAACGCGTGTGTATGATGGTACGAATATTCTCGGAATCGAGCAACCTTAACACTCGCGGCTGGTCATAAGTTCGTCATTAACATTCACTGGTGCCGGTAACTGTTCAAGCAATTCTCAACACAGCACAAGATCGTAGAGCTACAAAATTTTTAAAATTCTGATATTCTGAGATCGAACGCTAAGCTCTTTCACCAGCTTGGGTGAGTCAGTGTCAAACATGTCCCCATGATTGCACTCCAATTCCTCGCGGTAGTGCAAGTCGAATAAACGATGCACTGGTCCCGTGCCCAGCTGCTCCATGGCAGCCATCCTGCAGTAGTTGGCAACCTGCACCTCTGGCGTGGCCTCTTCCCCTGGGGAAGCATCCCCAGCCAACATAAAGCACAAGTGGTCACAGAAGTCCTTCGTGTGAACTTCCCCCACGCCTGCGTGAAACGCAGTCACCTTCTCCCTCTCATGCCTCGCCCCAGTCTCATCTGTCGTGGACGGCAGTGGGTAGCGAGACGGCACGTCAGCGTTGCTGTTCTTGGCTCCTGGGCGATACTGCACCGTGAAGTCTCCTGCAAACTGATTGCCCAGCGTAGGTGTTGCCCTTGGAGGTCGGCCTTCTCCATCAGGGTGGTGAGCGGTGAGTGGTCGGTCACCAACGTAAAGTGAACTCCATGCAAGTACTGCCTCAGTGTGCGCACTGCCCACACCACTGCGAGCATCTCCCCTTTGAAGCTGGCATACTGCCTCTCCGTCTTACTCAGAGATCGGCTGGCGTGGCCTCTTCCCCTGGGAAGGTATCCCCAGCCAACATAAAGCACAAGTGGTCACCGAAGTCCTTTGCGTGAACTTCCCCCACGCCTGCGTGTAACGCAGTCACCTTCTCCCTTTCATGCCTCGCTCCAGTCTCATCCGTCGTGGATGGCAGTGGGTAGCGAGACGGCACGTCAGCGTTGCTGTTCTTGGCGCCTGGCCGATACTTCACAGTGAAGTCGAACTCCTGCAAACTGATTGCCCAGCGTAGGTGTTGCCCTTGGAGATCGGCCTTCTCCATCAGGGTGGTGAGCGGTGAGTGGTCGGTCACCAAAGTGAAGTGGACTCCATGCAAGTACTGCCTCAGTGTGCGCACTGCCCATACCACTGCGAGCATCTCCCCTTTGAAGCTGGCGTACTGTCTCTCCGTTTTACTCAGAGATCGGCTGATTGCCATACAAATGTACTCCTTCCCATCATCGTCCTTCTGGCCCAGCACTGCGCCAATGCCATAGGTGCTCCAATCGGTGTACAATATGAGGGGTCTGTCGTAATCGATGGGCTTCAGGCACCTCCCAGAACAGAGGGCATCCTTAAGTTCTTGAAGTGCTTGGTCTTGCTCCTTCCCCCAGGCTGCCTTACACCAGTGGGACCGTGGAGGAGCACTACTCTGCGGTACGCACATTTCTGTTAACATGCCGCGAGAAGGGTGTATACTTGAAGAAGTCTAAGGCACAAATGTTGAAGTCTTCTATCAAGTTCCTTGGTCACACTCTGTCGAAGGAAGGGTGCCAACCTCAACATGATAAGGTGGCGGCAGTGCGCGATTGGCCTGCGCTAGAGAATGTTACCCACGTGCGGCAGTTCTTGGGACTGGCGGGATATTATAGGCGTTTCATCCACTGCTTCTCTGAGATAGCGCAGCCCTTGACCAAGCTGACCAAGACGGATGTACCCTGGACATGGGGACCGGAGCAGCAGTGGGCCTTTGAGGAGTTGAAAGCTGCTCTGGTTAAGGCGCCCATTCTGGCATTGCCAAATATGAAGGCGGCAGCTGATGGATCTGCTCCTTTTCTGGTGCAGACGGACGCTAGCGGAGTGGCGCTAGGCGGGGTCCTTATGCAAGACTGTGGGAATGGCCTGAAGGTGATTGCATATGAGAGCCGACAATTTTCAGCGGCAGAGAAGAATTACCATACTGGAGAGCGAGAACTGCGTGCTCTACATCATTGCTGTACAGTGACGTGGAGACATTATTTGATTTTTACGGAGTTCAAGCTTCAAGGTGATCACCGCCCATTAGAGTGGTTAATGGAGCCGGGGCGTGAGCTATCTAGGTTGCACCTAGTTCCGTCAAAAGAAGTTTTCACTGCTGGATCCATCCTACAAGAGCTCTGTGAGCTCCAAGAAATACACCTGAAATAAGAAGTCACCGCTGGGTGTACAAGTCTGTGTGTCGGTTTCTAGGTTTTAAAAAGCCGAAATTAAGAACTTCGACGCTGGTCGACAGTCAGAAGTTGGACCCCCAAGATTAAAGTGCTTCATCGGAATCCGTCGGTCGGGCGTAGAGGTACACCTCTTTACCGACAGGGTACCGCTTTGCCAGGTCCGACTGATCAGCAGCGTCCTCCTCTTCTTGAGCGGTGGCCTTCCCCTTTGAAGGGGACGCCACCGCATTCGCCTTCCTGGGGGATTTCTTCGGAGGGGCATCCACCTCGGGCGCTCTACCCTTGCCCTTTCCCTTGTCGCTGGTCCCTTGGAGGCGGCTTCTGCCTCCTCCTCCTCCTCCTCCTCCTCCTCCTCGGACTCTTCCTGGAGCTCCCAAGCCTCGAAGCAGTACTCATCTGCGAAAAACCCCTCGCCGGGAATTCTGTTAGTAGCCGTATAGTGTATTAATAGTGTACTATGACTACGGGTTAGTGTATTGTTAATATACGGACAGGATAGTGCAAAAAAGGCGCCTTAAAGAAAAGGCGCAGTGCATAAAAAGGGTCATAACGTACTTATTGCGTCCCTTAACTCTTCTTTAACCTCCGCAGCGGTGGAAGGAGGCTCCACCAGCGTGATCCCTGCCGCCTCCAATGCCTCCTTCTTGGCCTTGTCGTTGTTGGCGGAGATTTTCAGGCCCTTCGCTTCCTTCAATACCGAATATGGGTGGGCGTTGGAAGTGCTAAGCACCCACTCCTTACCCTGCTTATTCCACTTCCCATAGCGATAAACGTTTTTGAAATTCCCAACATCGGCCCGCACGCGCGCCCTGATGAAAGGCTCAATCGTGCTGTCCTTCCTGATATCGTAGCCCGCTTCCGCCGCGACCTCCTTCACTAAGCGGTTGTAAGCCTCGTGTTGCTCCGATGTCTTGAGGATAGGACACCACTTCTCCTCCTTGGCCGACTTGACTACAAAAAGAACACGCACCCACGCACAACACAAAATGATTAAACGGTATTTTTTACGCTAGAAAGCCGCGCGCTCAATTTCAAGAAACGAAAACAAGGAAATTGCACGAAACCGGCGAGTCATACTTAGAGTGATACTCACCGGTCACTTTTCGGATCGCATTCCTCACCGCTCTTTCGTGGGGTTTCATAGGGCCCCTGACCCTTTGTTGCGCCCCATCCTTTTTGGCTTTTGGCTTTCTCCTACTTGATAGGTCAAACTTTGCCTCGTGTTGGATTTTCCCGTCGGTGAAGGCTTGTTGGGAGGGCGAGGCCGCGCTCAATGCTGGGCGCGTTGCCTTCACAAAGTTCAAGAGACCCGCTATCGACTCATCCTCATCATATTCATTGCACAGTTCTTGATACTTGTTCTTTTCTTCTTCAGTGGGTTCCATTTTTCTAACGAGGCAGGGAACGAAGCTGTTTCTTTGGCGGCGATAGCGCTCCTTTAGTGTCCTAGATAGCTGGAGAACTTTACGCTCAGCCTGTCGCGGTCGGTCGGTCAAGGTATGATTTTCAAATTTCGATTGTGGACTTGGTCATTATTTCCGTTACTGTGTGAGCATTTGTGATCGTAGCTCAGTTGGACATAATGTCGAATCAAAGTCAAAGGTCATTCATCGTGTGAAACCACCTGCGAAGGTTCGAATCCTGTGCGGTGATCTTTTAATCGCGCGATTCGACGCCATCGCGCGATCTCCATGGTTTCACGAAAATTTCCTATCACATTTGGGAATTTAGAGTTTTTAGGGAATCTTCCATTGTTGGTATGCTAACGGGACGCTAACGGCAAGCCTTTGCGCAATAACGTTGCCCTAACTGCACACTAACAAAAGGAATCTTTTAGGGAATATGCCATTGTGAGTTAGTGCATGGCACCTTAACGACGTCAATAGGGGGCCGTTAGGTGCTTTGTTTCATCCAGTGCACTAACTGGTCGCTAGGTTAGTCCGTTCGCATGTTGTTAGGCTGTGCATCTTGTTAAGGGCGGGCGAACATTGCT
>LGRX02000230.1:29697-41621 GCA_001247695.2 Cymbomonas tetramitiformis
AGTTCCTAAAACGCGAGAACTCCACAAGTTCGCTCGATATAGGAACCAAACAGTACCGAGGCCAGCTGCCCCCACCTCCTGCAGTTGTATGTGAGTGCTTACCGAATAAAGATAGTTAGTCCGCGGATAGCGCATAAAGTTCTGTACTTAATGCACTATGTCCCAACTTATTGCGTATCAAACATGGTGGCGGTATGCAGGCACGGCCGCATTACAAACATTCTGCGGGTGGAGATCGCGGGACGGCTGTACATCTTATTGAGAGTCAACTGGCTGGCAAAGCCAACCGAACAACAAATCAAGGCCTACCGTCAGAGGAACTCGATTCTCGGGCCGGACGATGTGACTAAGACGGTGTACACCTTCAACCCGCACCGTGACCCACGCGGCTTTCGAGAAGAAAACCGAGCCTTTCATCTTAGCCAACAAAGTTGAACAGCAGGTCGTCGTTATACCACATCCGTGCATGGAGACCGCGGTCATTCTTGACCCCACGGCTGACTTTTTTGAATGCCTAAAGCCATCACTTGACTCTGACGACAACTAGGATGACAACGAGGACTGAACTGATGTTTCGATCGACGGGATTCTAGGCCGTGGACGGTCCCTCGGCATATTGCGTTGTGTGATTTCGTGGAACACACGGCATGTGCAGTGGTTGCGTACTTTACGTGCATATACCGCTGTAGTACACGTTTAACATGTTGATTAATATATGGTTAACACATTAACGTGTGATTATTATAGTGTACTAACGAGCATACTAACGACATGCTAACGTAGCACATTCCCAAAGCAATTTAGCCCCACCAATATCAGCTTCTTTAAACAGCGCCATACCCCCTTAACTAATGTCCAGTTCGCCATCCAATCACCTTAGAACATCATTGAAGTGCATTTGGACCCCATTCATGATCCACTGTGCACCACACCACGACTCCACCCACTCCCACACTTAAGGAGACTGGGAGTTAGTATACCGTTAACATACTAACGTGTAATTGTCAAAGTGTACTAACGAGCATACTAACGACATGCTAACGTAGCACATTCCCAAAGCAATTTAGCCCCAATATCAACTTCTTCAAACAGCGTCATACTTCCTTAACCAGTGCCCAGTTCGCCATCCAATCACCTTCGAACATCTTTGAAGTGCATTTGGACCCCATCCATGACCCACTACGCACCACACCACGAGTCCACCAACTCCCACACTTAAAAAGACTGGGAGTTAGTATGCCGTTTACATACTAAGGAAACGTGTAATTGTCATAATGTACTAACAACGTGCTAACGACATGCTAACGTAGCACATTCCCAAAGCAATTTAGCCCCAATATCAGCTTCTTCAAATCGGGTCATACTTCCTTAACCAGTGCCCATTTCACCATCCAATCACCTTAGAACATCATTGAAGTGAATCTGGACCCCATCCATGACCCACTATGCACCACACCACGAGTCCACCAACTCCCACATTCTAGCATACTAACTCACATTGTGTACTCATGCATCGCGTTAGTATGCTGTTAGTACGCTTCCTAAAAGTACGCGGCGTTAGTATGCCGTTAAGGCACGATAACACACCGTTAGTGCACATACTAACGTTTTCTGAAATGGTAGGGATTGCCAGTCTCCTTCAGGCACTTTGTCCAGCGCCGGCTCCAGACACCAAATGTGATAACCACGATTACATGTATCACACAACAGCATAGATGCCTCGCCATCCGTCCTCATGCACTTCTCACACGCAAGGTGTTTGCTGGGAATGGCTGCGCTGCAGTCGTACTGGTCCTTCACCTGCAAGTGGCACGGTGCAATAATGTTTTGCACCGTACTCTTTTCCCGAAGCTTGGTGCTGTCTTCCAAGACCACCACCCCATCCTTCTGCACCTTGACCAACTTCAGAATGGCCGGCTTGGTGGCCACCTCCATGCCAGAGCGCGGTTGTTGTCTTATATACACGAAATCGCCCGCCTTGAACTAATGCGGCTTCGGCTCGAAACTGCCACTCCTCCTAGGTTCGTACAGCAGGGTGTCACGGTGTTGAGCGATCTCCAAGTTGCATCCTGCGTGCACCATGAGCTTCTTCACGATAGCCGCTCGCTGCAACAAATGCTCAGCCAGAGTTCGCTCGTCCTGCTTTTCAAAGTCCTCGTGGATGACAGCATCTTCTGGGAATTCCTCCTCATCACTGTGTTCTTGTGTCTCCTCCTCATCTTGTTGTCGCTCTGGTGACGGCGATCGATCACCATGAAGTCCATTGGCACGCACGTGCCGGAGAGTTTGCTTACTGGATAACCACCTTTCACCATTGCATTCAACGCAGGGACAAAATGGCATATTTGGTCGTCCGTCCGTCGTCCGTACGGTGTCCGTACGCCCGGCTTAGGTTTCCAGCGTATGGACAACGATGCATCAACACTTACGTCAAGGTTGTAAACTCGCGTCGTCCACACGTTAGATTATGGATGGACGCTATGTGTTGTCCGTGTGGATGCCGCAAGCATTCTAGTCCATACGGTTCCATGAGATCGGTTGTCCACACGCGTGGAAACGTCAGTTAGCTGTCCATGTGGGTTCCGTACGAATTTTCGTATGAATTGGCACATTTTCGTACGTCTGCATGTCCCATGGACGGTCTGTCCATGTGGTTGGAAATATCAACACATTTTGAGCAGTCCGCATGGATGGATAGCAAAAGCACACGGTGAATTACGTGTTTTCGTACGACTTTGTAGTGTTTGTACGTTTTTTGTTGAAAACTGTCCACACGCGTGGAAACGTCAGTTAGCAGTCCATGTATCTTGGCAGTATTCGTGCCAAGTTTCGTGCTCTAGGACGCACGGGAAGCCCTCGGCTGTTTGGCATCTTTGGGTTTGGGTGTCACGTTCGAACCCAAACCCAAAACATCTGCCTTAGAAATAAATTGCGCGTTTCGCGCACAAGTAACTTGAAGCCTTGAGCTTCTGGTAACTTAAATATATGTACCATGGTAGTATTCGTGCCAAGTTTTGTGTGTTAGGACGCACGGGAAGCCCTCGGCTGTTTGGCATCTTTGGGTTTGGGTGTCACGTTCGAACCCAAACCCAAAGGCAAAGGCATAGGACAGTTTCGTAGATTCTGTCCCGATGCCTTTGCAACCTCGCTTGCTAACTCATATTACAATGAATATTCAAAATTCAAGCGTTGGATACCCCACGCCAACGGGAAGCGCTCGGCTGATTTGTTATTTGGGTATGCGCACCCAAATGACAAAAAACGCATCTTTGAAACTCGTTAGTTTCAAAGATGCGTGGCCGATGCCTTCGTGCTTATGTGTGTTAATCCATATGAAATATTCCATGGAATAAATGTGAATATCCCGCACAAACGGGAAGCGCTCGGCCGTTTTGTAAAATTAGGGTGCACCCAAAATACAAAACGCATCTTTGAAACTCGGAAGTTTCAAAGATGCTTGCCGGTCGCGTGCAGCGGTAAAAGGCAAGTCAAAGGGTTTAGGATATAGAAGAAGTACAGGGGCCTTCTTTTCAAGCAGAACACGCCGTGAGTGTCTATTACAACGGCGCCCACCATTATCACAAGCGAGACAAACCTTCTTAAAGCTTTTTGGAGGCTTCCTCATGATGGCACCAGCGGGAACGAGAGCGTTTGACCTGTGTGCACATTATTTGAACACGAGTCGTGAAAAGGACCACCGGTTATAGCCGGATGACATCAAGAAAACTTATTCTAAATTCACGATGAAAACGGGTTATTCTAAAATTATGAAAACTTATTCTATATTAATTATTTTTCCATTCCGGCCTCCCGTGGGAACGTGGAGAAGTTGCGGAAGATGGGACATTAGCACTGGTAACAGAGCTGTCGGCGGCGTTCATAAAGCCATTAACCAGACCCCGCGTCCTAGTGCTGTTCAGCGGTACTGGTTCAGTAGAAAGGGAGTTCCTAAACTGTTTTCCCACTGCGTCGGTGGTGACCCTTGACTTTGAGCTCACATGGTATCCTACACACGTTACGAACATCCTGGAGTGGGATTATCAGCAATATATTCCGGGGTACTTCGATGTCATCTGGGCCAGCCCCCCTTGTACCCAGTACATTCAGGCGCGCACTACTGGAGGACCCCCCGACCTCCTATAGGCCGATAAGATCGTACGCCGAACGCTGAAAATCATTGACTTCCTACAATCGGATCATTGGTTCATTGAAAATCCCAGAGGGCGTTACCCTAACGCACTGCGATATCGCCCAGTGATGCGTCAACTTCCCCTCCCACTGACATGTACATACTGTATGTATGGTAAGCCGTATATGAAGCCCACGTGCATATGGACAAATTCGACGCCGCCCACGCCCTTGTTACGCTGCACTACCCTAACCTCGTGCGCGTGCAGATGCCGCACAACTTGGGCCCCATCCCGAGCAAATTGGAGCACAGCAATCTTCCTCGGTATACCCTGTACCAGCGCTTCTGCTGCGATAACTTTTTCAACATCCACGCCTTCGCGAGACTGAAGACCCGCTTTCGATCCCAAGTGGCGCCTGCTGCATAGCGGCACCCTGGTAGCGGAGGCAAACGACAAAAGGATAAAGGAACCAGGAAACCTAAGAACTGGAACTTAGATAGGTACCTTGGCAGAGTAATTCCAGGAGGTAGATCACTCCTAAGGGGAAGAGAGTTGTGCCAGGAGGCATAGCGTAAGTCGGTATACTTGAGCCGATGCGTGTCATCAAGAGTAATCAGGGATTGACGAGGTGACAGTGAAGTCGGGCTCGAGATTACGGTGAGAATGAGTACCAGCTGTCTGGGGGATGCCGGTATGACAGTATGACAGTACAGTAGTATGACAGCATGGTATGACCGTCATCGGGTTATTCACGAGGCATCCAAATCTAAGGTGTTACATTGTATCAGATCGGGATATGATCGGGTCAGAATTGATTGGTGCATCGTGACATGATGTCGGGTAGCCCAGTCGGTTGACCAGGTTGCCGAGTTACGGAGTTAAATGGAGCACTTGAGAAGTGTACGGCCTTCAGAACTCAGATCGTAACGAACGTTAACACCTAAATAATCTGGCCCTGTTCCAGTGATATAATACAAAAAGAATATTGTACCTTTACATGTTCACACAAAAAAATAACTTCTGAGTATATTAGTCTAGTGCCCCGGCACAGCTCGTCCATAAATGCAACAGGTTCGCCGTCATCTAGCCGCGCGCGTCATAATCAATAACGACGCGCGCGTAATAATTCGATCCAGGATCACCCAGACCGTGGCTACCCACGTTTTGCTGATCCCTCCCTAGACCTGCTTTTCGGGTCGTGGGGGGTCGGATCCTGTTCGCGCCATCGTCACTTGCGAGTCGCATCATGGCTCATTCACGAGTCTGAACTTTCGACGCGATGGCGAGGGCATGTCATGACACGTGCTCTCGAACTGATGACGTCATGGCGATTTTGTATTCCCGAAATGGTATCATTATGTTTATTCCCGAACCTTGAAATTTCTATCCCAAAAGATTACCATGCCTATCGGGTACTGGAATCTTGATGAAAGGTAATCTCTGTTCAGGCCTCACCCATCTTCCTTAATCCGTTCCGAGTTTGCAGTGACTATGTACATATGTGTTATATATATATATATATATGAAAATATGACTTCAGCAATAAACCAGGCTCACATGTTTTTTGGGGGCCGAGAAGAAATATATAAATATACGAAGTATGACGTTAGCAATATACTGTTCATACCATTTCATACATGCCAAGACTCAGATTATTTACGTAGGGATGCTCACTGAATGGCATGCGATCAGCCGACAAAAGCCAGCCCACCATCATTCCAGTGGACGTGAGAAGCAATTCAGGAGCAGGGCGGGGCCGTGAGAAGATACCACCAACTCATACATATTCCCAACCCAGATGCAAAGCAGCAAGGAAAGATGATACGATGTGACCGTTCATCGCTTAACAACTGTTGGTCCCTGGGAAGATGATACGCTGTGACCGATCATCGCTCAACAATTGTTGGTCCCTGGGTAACGGAGTAAGCTGAAAGATGACACAATGTGACCGATCATCGCCCAACAATTATTGTTCCCTGGGTAACGGAGTAAGCGGACCCTGCCGGCATGCCCCCAAGTGGCTCACGGACGATGGATGGGACCCACTGGTCCATGGTTATGCCATGAATGCAGGTACACCACACGGCATTAGGGATACACACATATATCTGTATTCATAGAATAGCGTGTTATACTTGCACACATCTCCTAATAAGCAAGCGGCGTTCTATGCATCGAGTTAGTGTGCATCACTCGTACTGGTAAATTTGGAAATTTTATATTCTAAATGATGCGAAGTTCTTTGAGCGCAAATATCCAGAATTTCCCCTCTGAAACAGCCATTCTATAGTGACCATTGCCGCATGCTTTGAAGTGATGTGGCATACGCTGATGTGTTCGGCGCAGCATGTTAGAGGAGGGCGGTTCCAGTCATAACGCTCTGAGGCACTTCCCACCAAACATAGGCAGCCCTCCATTATAACACTGTGTTTCCTGGAAGGGCGCCACAAGTTGGCATATTCCTCAATGAATGACGCTCTGGGCAGCTGTCAGTGCTAACGAAAAGCCCATAAGGAACTCTGGCTAGAAATTCCATTTTTTGAGAATTCAAGGCTGGCAACTATATAGACCCTGCCCCAAGACATGGCACTAGAGCGCTACCTCTCATCTGCCCCCCTAATATCTGCCTTGCTCGTAATCCACTTCCAGCTTCAAGGCAACTGTGCCATGCCGAGCCACATGGTTGCCTGGGGTGTGCAGCTGCCATGCCTCCCCCCCTTCAGGTACGCTGATAGTTCTGCGCTGAGCAAACTACCCCTGAAGGTGAAGGCCTCCCCTGTAATAGTGCTGCACTGCGGTAGCAGACGAAGCGGGATATGCTATGTAATGCCGACCCACAGACCAGTTCCCAGGGCATCAGCGCCAAGCTGCACTCCAAGGAGGAGCTGGAGAAATTCACCTCACGGGGAGAGGCACGCTGCTGCACCTGGGTGCCGCACCTCTGCTGCAGCGGCAGTGCATTACTGTACAGCCGTACGGCAGCGGCCTCTGGAGCATATCTGCTGGGGCAGATGACTCCGGCTCTCAGCGCCACTCAGGGAAACGAGACCCTCCGAGCCAGCAGCGCCAGAACGTCGGAGCGGGGATAGGCTCAGCCTACGTGAGGGAAGCACTGAGGTCTGCAGCCAGAGTGGCGAAAGACGGATGCAGCGCGCGCAGCAGCTCCGCGCGGCAGGCGGGTGCCACCGCGTCCACCGCGAGGCGCACTGCCGAGGACCGTCCCATCGCAGCCCAGTCGGCGCAGTGCTCGAAGCCGGGAATACCAGGGCAGTGCGCCAGGATGGCGCCGGCCAGGGCAGCGACCACCTGTGGGCAAACAGCGTTCCCGAGCATTGTGTACTGCTCCTTGAACCACGCGTTTACGCCCTGCCCGCGCCGTCGCTCCCCGAGCGTGAAGCGGTCTGGGAAGCCCATCAGCCGCGCGCACTCGCGGGGGGTGAAGCGGCGCGGGTGGAATGGCGGCGGCCGGGGCACGAGCTGGGTGTCGCCGCGCCCCACCGCAACCGAGTAGTGCGCATCCAAGGTGGCACTGACTTTGTTCCCCCAGGCCATCTTGCTCGGCTTCCACAGCTTTCCCTCGAGGAGCTTTGCCAGCTGTGCATCCGTCACCGAGTACTGCGCGGCACTCACCGCGGCCAAAGCCAGCTCCGCCTCGTTCTGCAACACGTGGCTGGTGCGCAGCCGCAGATCCGGGATCCATGGGAACTCGAACTCCGGCTCCCGCGTCCCGCGCGCATCGCTCCCTGCACTTGCCTGGGATGCGGACAAGGAGCCGCCCGAAAGGTAACACACGCCGCTGCTTATGCCGCTCTCTTCCACGCTTTCCCGCGCCTCGGCCTCAGGTCCATTTTCTGAGGGAGCAGCGCCGCATTGAGCAAGAGGTGAGGGCAGCTCGCGGCGCAGTCCCACGAGGTAGAGGCGGTTGCGGGATTGTGCGGAAACACAGCGGGCATTGAGCAGCTCGCAGCGCACCGCATAGCCAGCACCTGCGAGGGCAGCCACGATGGTGGCGAGTGGGCGGCCCTCGTCCAGGTGCAGCAGCCCGGGGACGTTCTCCAGTAGGAACGCGGACGGGCGGCACGCCTTGAGCACGCGTACGATTTGTGTGAAAAGCATCCCGCGTCCCTCGCCGCTACCCTTGGTGTCTGCCAGCCCCGGCTGCTCGCCGAGGGACGAGAAGGGCTGGCAGGGGAAGCCCCCCACGAGGAGGTCGTGCGGAGGAATGTCCGCCTCCTTCACGTCCCAAATGTCCCCTGCCACTTCCGGCCCGTCCGGAAAGTTGCGCTTGTAAACATCCACGCACGTCGGGGCGATCTCTGAGGCGAACACGCAGCGCCCGCCGAGTGCGTCGAGGCCTAGGGCGAATCCCCCGATCCCAGCGAAAAGCTCGGCGTACGTGAAGGCGCCGCGGGGGGGTGGCAGGACAGCGGTCACGGGCGCGGCCCGCGGGGCGCGCTCTGCGTGGACTTCGCTGTCTACTTCCTCCACTTTGGGCACCTTCGAGGGGACTGCGACTTTAACGCGGCCGAGCTTGGCCTCTCCTGTACGCAACGCATCCCATAGCGGCGTCGGAAGTGGAGGCAGGTCGCCTTGGGCGTCCACCTCATCGCCTTGGGCGTCCACCTCATCGCCGTCGAGGAGCCCACGGGTGTACAACGCAACGGAGAGACGGTCCGCGGTCGCCGGAAGCAACGGTATGGCTCGAAGCGGGCCTTGCGCAGAGACTCGGGAGCCGTATCGGCCGCCAAGGTGCCAGTGCCTTGCCACGAGCCCCGAATCCGAGAGGTAACCCAGCACAATGGAGGTCAGTCGGGGAGGCACCAGCAGCACTGGCTCCTGTGGCTCCATTTAAGTGATCTCGAGGGTTTGTCCGGTATTGGGCCTGCCGCTTATATAGTTGACTATGCGATGGCGTCAAGGGCGCCGGCGAGGACGATGAGTGCTGCAAGACGTCTTCCTCATGCGTCTGAAGCACAGATCGAAGCTTGAGTCAACAAGCTGCTCTGAAAAGCCCGCGCAACGGCTAGCGGGGAGAAGTTTTAGATGCTACAAATCTTCCCAACACTCTCCCTCAGCAAACCATCGACTCCCTCGAGCCGTTCGATCCTCTGTGTGCAGTATATGTGGGACCCTGTCAACTGGATTGTTACAGTGAGTGCTGGCACACTTGTCGATCGCCTCTGCAGCGGGTCCGTAACCGAGCGCGCTCAAGGACTCGGTAACAGCAGGGGAGGCAGAGACCAAGGCAGAGTCATCCCGTGGCTGGCGTAGCTCTCTGCCCTAATACACAAATTTCATGCTACATTTTCGCCACGCGATCTTCACACTTGAAAAACGGACTTCGCAGCGAAGGCTTTGTCGGTATTTCCTCCGAATGTGCAGCAGCGCGTGTGCACTGCTGCAGCGAACAGAGTCGCAGACCCCGGTTACGGACACTGCTGCAGCGAACAGAGTCGCAGACGGCTTGTGACGGACCGGGGACCCCGGTTACGGACACTGCTGCAGCGAACAGAGTCGCAGACGGCTTGTGACGGACCGGGGACCCCGGTTACGGACACTGCTGCAGCGAACAGAGTCGCAGACGGCTTGTGACGGACCGGGGACCCCGGTTACGGACACTGCTGCAGCGAACAGAGTCGTAGACGGCTTGTAACGGACCGGGGACCCCGGTTACGGACACTGCTGCAGCGAACAGAGTCACAGACGGCTTGTGACGGACCGGGTACCCCGGTTACGGACACTGCTGCAGCGAACAGAGTCGCAGACGGCTTGTAACGGACCGGGGACCCCGGTTACGGACATTGCTGCAGCGTACAGAGTCGCAGACGGCTTGTAACGGACCGGGGACCCCGGTTACGGACATCAAGCGCTTCTTAGGTCTAACAAGCTATCTCATGTCGCCAACGGCTTCGGACTTGCGAAGAATTTTTTGCAACACTGTTACAAGTCCTCTGACCTTGGCCCTCGAAAGCAGAGCAAAGTATGGATCAGAGGAATAGTCCGCTGTGACACAAAAGCTTTCAGGAATACACGTGGCGAAAGCTTTCAGGAATACACGTGGCGAAAGCTTTCAGGAATACACGTAGCTAAAGCTTTCAGGAATACACGTGGCGAAAGCTTTCGGTGTTCAGCGTCACGGCACGAATGCACCCTGAATGGCATGAGGCCGCGGACAAAAGCCAGCCCACCATCATTCCAGTGGAAGTGAGAAGCATTCAGGAACAGGGCCGTGATAAGATACCACACACACACTGAACGGCATGAGATCGGCCAACAAAAGCCAGCCCACCATCATCCCAGTGGACGTGAGAAGCAAATCAAGAGCAGGGCAGGGCCGTGACAAGATACCACAAACGCATACATATTCCCAACCCAGATGCAAAGCAGCAAGGAAAGATGATACGATGTGACCAATCATCGCCCAACAATAGTTGTTCCCAGGGTTACGGAGTAAGCGGACTCTGCCAACATGCCCCCCAGTGGCTCACGGTCGATGGATGGGATACCACACACACACACAGACTGAACGGCATGAGATCGGCCAACAAAAGCCAGCCCACCATCATTCCAGTGGATGTGAGAAGCAAATCAAGAGCAGGACAGGGCCGTGACAAGATACCACAAACTCATACATATTCCCTAACCAGATGCAGAGCAGCAAGGAAAGATGATACGATGTGACCGATCATCGCCCAACAATAGTTGGTCCCAGGGTTACGGAGTAAACGGACCCTGCTAGCATGCCCCCCAGTGGCTCACGGTCGATGGATGGGACCCGTTGGTCCATGGTTATGCCATGAATGCAGTCACACCACACAGCATGGACACCCCATGTCAAAAAACGAAAACACGCGGGCACCTAAGTGCTCCCCACAAAAATCAAGGGGAAACACAGAACGTGGACTTCACCATCCTCTGCCTCTCCTTGCAGCAAAGGCAGACGAACACACACACACACACACACACACACACATCCTAGTACAAAAAGGTGTGGGGTAGCTGGAATCTCATCCGCTTTGTACCGCAGATCCGTCATGGAAATATTCTAAGTTGGTGCTCTAGCCCAGGCAAGGCAAAGGCAATTAAATCAGAGGGGAAACCCAACTGCAGTGCACGCAAACACCAAGGTTTCACTACTTGTCCTGGGCACCTCAGAAAATTGCCAACTACCGCTAGCACGGACATCTGTTCGGAAAAGATGAATGCACGCACCCACGCACGCACGCAAAGGAAGGCTCTCGCATACCTGCTGAAAGACCCTCCTTGAATATTAGGCAAGGGGCCCAAAGCTGAAGTCTGGTTATGTGTAGCGTCGTTGGAAACTAAGGCTCTTGGCAAGTCCGTGGGCTAACATCCTTACGTAAGTTTCTCATAAGGTCAGGGACCTGAGGTTAGTCCCTTCCTAAAGAGTCGCCGAAATACGCATTTGCTGAATAGTCATCGTCAAACAACGCCTAATAGATCACGGCAACGGCAAGCCCTCAAGAAAAGTAAGCGCCTGCGCTGAAAGAGTCAACGCATTTGTATTACCCTGCGAAACATTGGCCCTGTCGAAATTCCAAGGCTTTACACCATCCATGCGTGAATATCAATATCTATATGTACGGTATCGGCAGACGAAAGCACTACACACATTGACAAATATATAGGGGTACGTAGACGTACAGGTGGGAAAAAAATAATCCCCAATCTTCGTGAACGATGAACGTATGTAAACTAAAACTTTGAAAACAACCCGATACCCCCTCCCCACTCCCCCTCCCCCCTCCCTCCCTCCCCCCCCACCCTCCCCGC
>LGRX02000231.1:0-55965 GCA_001247695.2 Cymbomonas tetramitiformis
AAGTCAGCCCCTATTTCCTTGGAATCTTCAATAACTATTCCCGGGCACGGTTTGCAGATAATCTCGCAACCTTCATCGAAAGGAATAGAAAACATATTTTCGTCCAAATTAGCCGTCATTAGCTTATGAAGCCGTTTTTTACGTTCTAAAAATGATATAGACTTGCGAGTCAACCAAGAATGTCTATCTTACTGAATCGATCGATCCTCGATTTCAGCGCAAATGACACCAGGATATCTTAAAATCATATCCTTGATCTGAACAGACCGAATCAAAAAGCGACAGCGCATGTCATTTTTGATTAAAATTGACATCGATATTCGACATGTCATTTTTAGCCGCCAGAAATGATCTTTATTATTGTGCTAAAGTTACATCACTTTTTCAAAGTTCTTTCACACACACCCCTTTCACAGTTGACAGCCAATTTCTCTCATTTCGCAATGGCGACACTCGAAACATTTCAAGCACTGAGGGCTCAACATATTTTCCAGCTCTATCTTGGTAACAAGTGGAGCATTGTTAGAACCCTTGAAGCCGACGATCCTTCGGATAGTCTGCAATTACTGATTCACTCTGAGGACCCTTCCGAGCAAAATGAAGAAATAATTTTTAGTTTTCCTAAATTTACCTCTTCGACTGTAACCGGGGGTAGCCTCGTTCCTGAGAAACGCGTAGCGTACAGTATCATTGAGAACGAGACTCCAATTCTGTATTTCGTCGCGTACAAAAACAGAAAGCTTACTGTGATCGAATTAGACAGCGCAAACTTTGAGGAAGCCTTGAGCCTTCCAAAGCACACAAATCGGCTTTTGGCTTTTCAAAGTTTGAAAACTAGAGCAGCAGACGAAAATAAAAGCAAAGAATTCTATCTAGCGAGCTATGTAAACCAGGCGTGGAAAGCGTCGATTACAGCTCCTTTCTGGCAAAGCAGGACGAGACCAGCGGCAGTGATCGATGACCTCGGACTTGCTGGCGAGGTACCATTTGTAGAGGCTTCGGTACGTCCCTTTCATGCCCTGCGCCTGGACCGGGGCGGAAAGCGTTCGCATTAGCTAATGAACGCTTTCGGCCTCGAAACGCGCGCCCTGAGCCCTGACCGGGGCGGAAAGCGTTCATTAGCTAATGAACGCTTTCGGCCCCGAAACGCGCGCCCTGCGCCTGGACCGGGGCGGAAAGCGTTCATTAGCTAATGAACGCTTTCGGCCTCGAAACGCGCGCCCTGAGCCCTGACCGGGGCGGAAAGCGTTCATTAGCTAATGAACGCTTTCGGCCCCGAAACGCGCGCCCTGCGCCTGGACCGGGGCGGAAAGTGTTCATTAGCTAATGAACGCTTTCGGCCCCGAAACGCGCGCCCTGCGCCTGGACCGGGGCGGAAAGCGTTCATTAGCTAATGAACGCCTTCCGCCTCGAACCGCGCGCCCTGAGCCCTGACCGGGGCGGAAGGCTTTCATTAGCTAATGAACAGTTTCGTCTTGTCCCAGGCTGCCAGGAGAACGGCAGTGGAGCTTGCTGCCCAACGCGCCCTTCAAGGACCTGGTGGCTCCAGAGCTTTTACTGGAGCGGGCGCCAATGTGGATATGTCTCAAGTGGCCACCCCATCTGAGGCAAGGAAGGCAGCCGAGGTGGCTGCACATGGGTGGCACGCTAAGCTAACAGTGGAGCATGCAGCAAAGATGGATTTTGAGGAGAAAGCAAAGCTGTGCATGCAAATCGAGATGGAGCACCGGTGGCCGAACCCGATGTCGACCGACGAGGCGGCGGAGCAAGGGAGTGTGTTTCGTCTCCCCATTGGATGCCTGTACCATGCGACGGGGTACGAGGCCTGCCGGGATCAAGAGAGGGGCTGGGTGAACGAGATCAAGAACAGCAGGAAGGAGAACCCGTGGGCCCCTTTCAATGCGGGTCTTGTTGCGATCGACGATGTCAAACCCCGTGCCGAATTCTCCATAAAAAAAGCTCTCGCGGGAAAATACAGAGGCAAGGTTTTTGGGCACCAGCACTGTTATCAAGCCACCGACGAGTGTCACGAGGAAATCCCGTTGGAGATAGCTTTCCAGTTCTTTGAGAGCAAGATCTACATCGGTCTCACGCCTGACATGATTCGGTTCTTAGGCGAGATGCAGAACCAAATCGACCAGAAGACGAAAGGCAAAGACCACACTCAGTTCATGCAAGGGCTTCGTTCGACCCTTTTCGAAAAGAATGGGGTCGTGTACAAAGTTTACCGAGATGCGTTGATCTCCGAGTTCGTCGCCGGTGTCCCCGAGGACACCGAAGAGGGTACCTCTTATCAACCTGGGTATTACGAGGTCGGAGGGCTGGTGCAAAAAATGGCGGAGTTCGAATCAGAGCATGGATTTGCAGTCCCGGATATCGAGAAATATCCCAAGGGATTCCAGTATCGAGGATGTGGAGACGTCTGAGCGCGAGGGAGACCTTGAGACCCTCCCTGAGGCAGACGTGACGGTGAAGACGCTGGAGGATGACATCAACGCTCACCTCGATCGGGTCACAAGTTGGTACCCCGCAATGTCTCACTTGAACCAGTCGATGGAGACGCATGTGAAGGAAGTAGCGATGTCCAAGCATTCTGTGTTCGGCGGCGTGCAAATCAACCACTACTTCATGCACTGGACAATTGCCAATTTCCGGCCGCAGACGTGGGACCTCTGCGTTAAGATCATGGAGGCTTACAGAAGGTTTGACCTGAAGGGCATGAAAAACCCTTTGGCTTCGAAGACCAAAAAGCGCAAGGCCTCATCTTCGCCCGCTAAGGGACCCGCCAAGAAAGCTGGCAAAAAAGGCACCTCCAACCGACAGGTAAATTACTTTTTACTTTTGCTTCAAACAGTGTTTACCCCCCCAAAGCATCCTTTTCTATATTTTAAGACATTCAAAAAATGTTTTTTTTACTTGCAGATGGAAGACGAGGTGCAACGAGGAGGCGGGGACCACGGAGCGGGCTCGTCTAAAGGGGCAGGCATTTTGGTGGAAGAAGCTCAGTTTCTCCACAATGCCAAATCCATGGGTATGACGTTCTGGATTAACTTGGGCGGCTTGGCGGGGGAGGCGGAGTTCGACAAGGTAGACACGTATCTGCGCCTGATTATTCAGAAGGAGTTGTCAGTAAAAGAGGGGGGCCTGATGATAAGCCAGTTCAAGAAGGAACGCATGGTGCAGAAGCACTTGGTGTCCGCGGCGGGATTGCAACCCTGGGACGCATTCAAGGCCGAGTTCACCCCCTACTGGAGCTCCCAAGAGAAAATCGAGTCGTTGATCGGCTGCTTACCTTCAACTCAGGGGGGAGCGCGCCGGGGGGGGTCTGGGGAAGTTCTGCGCGCGATCTTGAATTACGTCGAGAACGCGCGGGCGAATCTCCAAGAAGCGCAGGCGCCACGCGCGGGGCACATCCTAGGCTTGCAACAGGTCGAGGTGAAAGTCGACATCAAACTCTATCGGGAGGCGCGGACCGAGGGGCCGGAGCTTAAGGTTCCAGGAGAGGCAGGCCTTGAGGAGGACGAGCCCACACATGAGACGAAGGTGCCGATGTTCCCTCGTTGGAAGATCGTCAAGGGCAGCATGAGCGATATGAAGGACGTCCCGAGGCTGCCCTTCACGGGGACGATCATCGACTGCAATTACGCCCTTGACAAGGAGAAGACTCCCGCCGCGATGACCAAGGAGGAGGTGCAACCGTTCCTGGAGTCTTTCAACGCCAAGACCACCGCCCCGGCATGGACTATCGCTATCTTTTGCGGTTTCGTCCAACAAAGTGATTTCCTGGAGGTGATTGACAATTACTGCTCCGGCCGCGCGGAGCGGTTCTTCTGGCACAAGCAGAACGTGAACATGAACCCCAACAGGACCGTGCGCTACAATGACGTTGATTGAATGTGGCGTCCTGGGGTACCATGTAAAGAGCGATGCCCAGGGGGAGTCTAATAAAAAGCCGGAGTGGATGTTCAACTTTGATACTGGAGAAGGTGAACGTGTGAGCCGCGCGTCACTTTTGCGCGGCTTCCCGGTTGTGCACCAGATGTTCAAACGCGACAGCAAAGTCGTGAATAACCATCAGAAACCCCAAGCTCTGTTGATGGAGCTGATCCAGTGCCACATGCTCGGTGACAATCCGGGCAAGAAGGATGAGAACGGCCATCCACTCAACTGGATTCTCGACGCTTGCTGCGGCGTCGGCTCGACGTCCATGGCCGCCATGAGGTGTGGTATGAACGCGATCGGCTTCGACCACGACCAGTTCATGGTCAGCTCTGCGCAGCAACGGCTGATCAATTTCGACAACGAGCCCGATCAGGACGCCGAGACGAAGCAAAAACAGAAGAGCGAACCGACGGCGAAGGGCAAGGAAGCGGCCACTGCCGAATCTGAGGAAGAAGAGAATGATGCAGATGAGGAAGATGAGAATGATGAATAAAATAGTAGGATTTGTCGACCGCCCTGACTGATAGTATCAGTCATGCCTCGACGGTATAGGGTGAAAAGTACTCTACTCGTAAACATTTGAATAAAGAATGATACATGTATGCATATTTCGGTGTTTTCATTGTACGCATACTGCACTTTTCTACCGTGTTGCCTTTATGTATACCTATTTCGCGCATAAATATCACTAAACCCTGATTTTTTTGAAATATATATAAATCCAAAAATGACATATGATAATATCATTTTCATCGAATAGTGTGTTCTACGGTGCAGTTCATCCCGGTGATGCGGTGCTGGATTCTCTTTGCCCGCCTGTGGTTACCGCTGATTCGTCATTGCAGCCGCGGGATGTGGCGCAGTTCTTTTCTCAATCGACCTCAGCGGCTTTGCAATCTGATGATTTTGCCACTCCACTGTGGGATCCGCCTGACCCACTTGGGTCTGGTGGTGTCAGTGCTTACAAATTCTCTTCTCAATTGACTTCGGATGCTTTTCTTGATTGGAATCCGTCTGCTGAACTCGGCTCTGCCGACCAGCTTTACAGTGGCTAGAGTCTGCTTGATTCAGATCCTGGAGGTGTGATTAGCCTTAGCCGCAGTGGTGGGTTGTGCCGGGACAAGTCCCCGGGCACCCAGCTAAAAGTATATCTGTTTCCAGTTAAGTGCTGTTTGTTATCTGTTTAGTTAGCTCCGCTTGCCTAGCCCTATTGGCTACAGTCACAGCTCCGGGTGGTGTGCTGGACTTTAGGTTCAGGGTTATTATTATGGGCTCTGGTAGCCCCTAGCCTGACCTGTCTCTGATCGGAACCGTGACTCCGCTAGTAGCTAGGATGACAGTACAGTAATACTGTACTGTCAGTCATTACTTCGTATTATCCGGGTCTCCGAGATGCATGATAAAAGCACTCGGCCGGACTGTTTATGGGAGCTTAGCCAGTTTGTTTTACCGAGCGGAACACCTGTTCTCGCAGAATGTGATGACAGCCCCTAAGGTGTCAGATGTGGAAATGACAGATGCTATGAACTGTCTGACTACCGAAGTCGATATCGGAGATGGCGCAGTGAAGAAGTCATAGTAGTCGAACCATATCGGTGATGACACAGATGATGATGACACTGTCGGCGTGCCAAATCCAGCACACCACCTCGAGTGAGGTGGGCAGACCAGAATGAATACACTCATACCAATCTCCAGTCCAGACCAGAAAGAACCACAATCATGCCTGCCAGGGCTGAAAACCCCAAAAAGCTGGACAAAGTCCACACGGTCCTGGCAGGCCTATCAGCTCCCTGTCTCTAGTGCCACTCCTCCACCGGGGGAATAGAATGCTGCTGTGCCCTGAGGGTCCGCACACCGCGGTGCCATGCAGCCGGATGCTTCGCCAGGGATATGACAAGGAGTACCCGAAGGCAGGTCCAGGTCACCCCGTCACCGTCAGACTTACAGACAAAGGAAGATGTAGGGAGGGTCACAGCGGGTGGAGGCAGAGGCTCTCACGTACGAGACAGGTGCCGGTCACGGGTCCCCGAAGGGTACATAAGGTCGTAGGAGTCAAGGTACGGCATGCAACATTCACATAACAGGTCTTGTGCATGCTTGCTAAACCTCTAGGCTAACTGTCATTCTATCGGTTGGTTGTATTCTGCATATATTCTCAAAACCAAATCATAAAGTACCTGCAACAAAGTACCTGCAAAGCACAGTCAGAAACAAAACCCAAAACAGGACAAATCAGAGGGTACTCACAGTCAGATCATGCTGCTGCTTTCTGAGTAGGCCTCCATGTCGAAAATCCAAAAGATCTGGCAGCCTGAATCACTGCCTTTTGCATATCCATGTAGCTGTCAAAGAGCATGTTGAAGTAGGGCACGGTGTTCTTGGTGGGAGGAACCGGCTTGGTGTAGGGGTCAGCCAAGTTCTTCTCCGAAGGTACCCTCCAGCATATGATCCAGCCCAGTCTGACAAAGTCTCTGAGCATATGGAATCTGACAAGAACATGCTTGATCTTCTGGGACAGTGGGATATTTTCAGCAATAGATCTGCATGCATCATTATCCAGGAGAAGAGGAACTGGAAGTTCCAATCTGGGGCAGGTTGCTGAAGCTGGAAGGTATTCTGTGCTTCTCATATTCTGATAGTCCACTGGCCTGCGGTCTGATTCTGAATAAATCTCGAGCTCATCTGTCACTGACTTGCCATCAGGCCTGACACCACCGACTCCTGTACCCGTAGGTGTAGTGTAATCCAGGAGTTTAGTCAGGAGAGTGCCCGGCTGTAACCCAGGGTAGCTAAATGCAATGTCAGTGGCGACCCTCTCGGCTTCAGTGATCTCAGAATCAAGTCCAGTAGTAGAGGGTGGCTGTCCCTGAATAGGGTGTTGTATATAGCCGAATATTTCTGGCAGCATAAACATGAGAGACACCACCCGCTGAGCTGCAGTAGATGCTGCAACATATTCTGAACCCGTAGAAGATGTCTCTGTGATAGTCTGTCTGACCGTACCATACTGTAGAATCATGCCACAGAAGAATATTACCATGCCAGAGTATGATCTAGCTGAGTTTTCCAGGTCTCTGGCCAGGTCAGCATCGGAGTACACAAATAGTGTGAGCACACGTGCTGGCCTCTCAGGGTAATAGAAGGCCATTCTGTAGTGTGCCGTGCAGTCCAGATACTGTGCAATTCTGATAAGAAGAGCCTTCATTGAGTCCTCTGAGGGACAGGCCACAAACTGTGATAGGTAGATAACTGCATAGTAGATATCTGGCCGTGAAGTCCTGCTGTGCCAGAGCAGAGACCCAAGGATAGACCGATAGGGTTTTACCAGAGTGAGGTCAGGGTCTGCTGGTTTTGATATCACCAGCTTAGAGTCCATAGGTGTACGGAAGGGTCTCTCGGGTATGTTGTTAGCTGTCATAAGGTCCTTAATCTGCCGAGACTGATTGAGGTACACCCCCTGGTCATCATGCTGTACTGTCATCTGAAGGATTGAGGATATAGGACCCAAGTGTTTGGCCTTAAAGGTTGCTCTGAAAGCAGTCCAGAAGGCCCTCTCAAGGCCGTGGAACAGGCCATACCAAAGTCATCTACATATACCACACACATAGCCTTAACCTTAGGCGTGTAGATGAAATAGATACAGGCATCATGTGTAGACTGCCTGAATGATTGTCCCATGTATTTGAAACTGAGCATAAACTGTTTAACCATTCTCTGCCATGATGCACCGGCAATCTTGAGGCCGTACAGCGCATATGAGAGTAATGCATAGCTGTAGCCTTTAAAGGTATAGCCAGAGGGGAACTGAATCCACACGGGGAACTCAAGCTTAGCATGCATAAAGGCCTGAGACACATCCAGATGTGACACCACCAGCTGGAATAGAGCTGCAAATATGAATAGCAGTCTGAAAGCTGATATCTCTGGGGTAGCTGAAGAGGTCTCCCACGGAAGGTAGCCTGTAGTTCTGCTGCCGTCACCAGCCATACGGGCTTTAAATATCTGATATGGCTTGCCTGCCCCAGTAGGGTCAGGTTTGAATGGCATAGACAGTACAAATAGTGTAGTAAGATACTGTGCACTAGCCGGAGGTGTTCCCAGCTTGAGCTTCTCCTGATTAACCATATCACCAACCTCCTGATCCATAGCTTTTAGCCAGTCTGTAGACTGTGGTGAGGATAGGGCCTGTTTGACACCGTGAGGTAGCTTAATCTCTGGTGCCGAGACCTCAAGCATATGGGTAATGGTAGAGGTAGGAGCATCAGAGAGAAACTGCTCCATGCTGCTGAAACTGCCAAACATGTATTCTGCTCTGAGGTCACTGCTGAGGGTGTCAGAGAAGGGCAGGTAAGCTGCTGAATGGGTGGACGGAAAGATAATTAGGTTGGCCGGGAGATCAATGTGCCAGCCAGCCGGCTCGTCGGGGCAGGGCTCCAGGATAACACCGTAGGAGGGTCTCCTGTTGCCTCTGTGGGTGGAGATGAGAAGTGCACTGTATATAGGTGCTCTGATTGTCTGACGAGCCTTCACAATAGTCCAGATAGGGTAGTGTTCATTAATGCCGTTCAGCTTTCTGTAGCAGTCCAGATAGTGTAGTAGGTCCCGATAGTGCTGACCATCTGATGTTTGTGATACATATCTGACTGCCATAGTCCAGGTAACTGTGCCATCTGTCTGAATGAGCTGAACACATGCGTGTGACTCCTCTCCGTCAAAGAAAGAACCAATACCATGTATCCTCGAGCCTGCTGTGTCAAAGCTGTCACTGAATGGCTGTGGTCTGTCATAGGATGCATCAAACTCCCGCTCTGCCAGATGTGGGTCTGGAAAGGATCCCAATATCTCTCCCATGTCCTGATGATTATGAATCCAGTGAGGCTTACCAACATAGTGTATCATATTAGTCTCAGTATCCAAGATCTTATATGCCAGAGAGCTGACTGATACACCGACAAGACGGCCTGACCAGGCCGCCCGCTGGGACTTCCTAGACATGCCAGGCTGCCTGGAGTTCCTCTGCTGCTGGGACATAATGACATAGCAGTTCTGGCCGAAGGCCTTCAGTTTTGCATAGCCATAGTGATGGCCTCTGATCTGATGAAATGGTGTTGCAGAGATGTTCTTGTGAGTAGAGATATTCCATATGAAGCCAGCATGGGTGGCAGCCAGAGGCCAGTAGTCCTCGGGCATGCCAGCCGCCAGAAGTAATGCCTTAGTCATGTCGGATATCTTGCCAATGGCATTCTCTGCATGAGGGTTGTCTGTATGTACTGTAGGTGATGACTTCTGATGTAATATATGATGCTTCTGATAGAAAGCCACACACTGAGGGTCACCCTCATCTCTGGAGCACAGTCTGTACGGAGTGTAATGGATTCTGGTGCATACCCCATTGCATGTAAGCTGCCGTAGAAATGAACCAGGCATGTGTAGTATTCTGATTTCTGAACGAAGGTGTACACAAATATGAACCTGCTGACATAGTCAATGAACTGACATTGGTACAGGTGGCCGTTGAAGCCAGCTGGGGTAATAGGTCCTGTCATGTCAGCAGCCCACTTCTGGCCGGGCTGTATGGCCACTGATCTCAGCTGGTCATGGTGTCCACAGGGCTTCTGCTTCAGCTTATTTGTACAGCATACTGCACAGAACTGAGAGCAGGTTGGCATAGCTGCTATAGCTCGCCTAGATAGCAGAGGCCGACCGAGCTGGATGCCAGGCAGGTCGTAGAGCTTAAGCAGACTGGCCGTAGAGCCGTGACCCATGACTGCATGGAGCTCCACAAAGGGACTGACCCGAACAGGTGTGTTTCTGTTCCTGAACAGGATACAGATCTCAAAGGGAGTGCCGTCAATGAATACTCTGTCAGGTCCGCCATCTGAGCCAGCCGGTGTCAGTGGGTGACTGGAAGCATATGTGTGCTTCCGAGAGAAACTGAATATCCTCTTACTGCCTTTAGGATAGATGTGTAATACCTCCATAGTACATGTCTTGTGCCATATCTGGTGTTGTGGCATATACGGGACAATCCAGAAGTAGGTGGTATTATGCGGGTCAAGGAGAAAGTCATGGTTACCCTTAGTCAGCATTCTGTCAATCATACTGATACTGAAGGGAATGTTACCATAGAAGAACTGACCCGTCCACTGCTTGGTGTGACAATCATCTGATATGGACCAGTGCTCAAGAGCCGGATGATTGTTACCCTCGCCAACAGGCAGAGAGTCTCCATACATAGATACATCAAAAGCCGGAGTACCAAGTTTAGCTGTAGCTGTAGGGGAGCCGTGAGTAGTAGCCCATTTAGTATACTCGCTATTACTCCACTGCCAGTCTGATGAGTCTCCTGTGCGGGTCCCGACAGCTGCTGAGCCAAAGTGGTGAGTATGCGGGTGCTGTGGCTCATCCCAGAGGTAATCCACCTGATTGTCTGTGATACGGTATGTTCTGCCTGAGTCCAAGTGAGTATAAGTCATGCTGATGAAGTCTGGAGAACTGAAGCCGTGTCTGAGCATAACCCGGGTAGATAGAAGGGTCCTGGCGCCCTCTTTGAAGTGGCAGCCAGGGATAGAGTACTCATCTATCTCCCCTGATAGTATCTCACGACCGTATAGGTGTAGTGTGCAGGTCCCGTCAGTTCGGGATACAGGACCTGTCATCACCGTGGAGAAACCAATAGTGGAGGAGGTGTCCAAGGCCGAGATCCTGGACCTGGTGCCTGTGATATTTCCAGTGGCACCAGAGTCCACTACAATGCCATCGCCGTCCCGTGATAGTGCATAGGCCGAGACAACCGGGCTACAGGTAAACACTAGCCCGGGTGGTGGTGTGCCGTGTGCTGTCCAAGTGAAGCCGAGCCACCATGACATGTGCACCACGGCACCACCGACGGTGATCATGAGATCTGCCAGGTGTGAGGTGGTCTCGAGGACACTGCCTGTCTGATGCCAAGCCACTGAGCCAACACCACCGACACCTCTGTCCACTGTACTGTCGCCTGATATTGACTGGAAGTCCATGAGGTATAGAAACAGACACTGAATGATAACTGCCAGAATGGTTGCCAGGGTTAGAGCCGTGAGGTGTCGGGACCGCCTGCGGCGGCCCTCACTGTCTGCTGTTATAGTTGACCGGAATAGCTGTATTTGTGAAGCGGCATCGGGCGGCATACCCGAGCTGGTGAACTGGCCGTGGTCACTGTGAGGGTCTCCCGGGCCAGGTCCAGAGGAAGAGTGTCCAGCCCCAGAATCTGACCATTCCCAATCACAAGAACCACTGTTCCCATTGTTACCAGCCCAAGTGCCACCATTAGAGCCCCAATCATACAGTATCCCCGTCCCCGTCCCCTGGGCCCCTCCCCGTGGGCCCCCAGGTGACAGCAGTCTCAGTCTGTCCGAGGCATCCTCCTGTCCCTCAAGCATGCTCACATCTGCCATGGCACAGCCTAGGAAGCCGAGGACAACAAGTGTGGAGACAAGGGCATGTCTGTAGAAGGGTACACCCCCCCTACCTACACCCCTACGCAGGGCAGGTCCAGTGACGGGTGGTGGAGGGTCACAGTACTGCCCTCCCCCTGAGCCACGGGGCTCAGGGCTGTCGAGCTCGTCCGAGGCCCCGACTATGGACCCCGCAGACACCCCGTGTCCGCTGGCAGGGAGGTCCATAGCCGTGGCATATAATCCAGCTCCTGCGGTGACAGAACACGGGCCAGAGCTGGGGGGGAAGGGCACTACCGGAGGCGGTGCTCGTGGTACCCTCGAAGTCGTTGCGGCCGGAGCCGGCAGGGTGTCGTACCACTGGGTGGGCTGGGTGTGATCCTCACACCACAGCCTGTCCCAGTGGTCCTGCTCCCTGTCGGTGAGGCCGGGAGGAGTAACAACCTTTGAAACCCGTGAGGGAAGGGACCGCCGAAGCTCCACGGAAGGGCCGGGCTCCGGTCCAGCCACAGACTCCAGCTGTGAGCTCCAAGACCTCGGCCCCCAAGCCCTTCCTTCCTCCCGGGTCTCACTGAGATGTTGTTCGGTCATTGACTGAAACCGAAGGTCACCTGCCAACACCATGTCAGCGAACAACCCGGAGCCAGGATCCAGGGGTGTCTCGTGTGCGAAGAGCGCTGACACGGGGTGCATACAGGTGTCCCCATGCTCGGCATCGCCCGGAGTGTCACCCAATAACGGTGCGGTAGGATCCAACGTCTGTGCGGTCCCGTCTAACATCACACCTGCGTCGAGATGCGATTGAGTAGACGCAGGCTGTGGGTCACACGGTGAGCATTTGATGCTCGGGTCCGCACGGTAGAACGGTGAGAGATCAAGCGGTGTCACGGCAACGGCAGAGTCCATGCGGGCATCGACCGGTGGGGTTGGCGTGGTGTCACGATCGACACCACCCACCCCGAAGCTGCCAAAATGAACTCTCCCTAGAGAAAGGAAAGAGTACGGCTCCTGAAGATCTTGTTCATCGTAGCCAGCCTCTTCCCCTGCATAGCAAAAGGCTTGAAACTTTGCGGCAGCCTTTCTCTGGAGTCGATCCCATTCCTCATGTTGCTCCTGAGTGTAGGATTCAAGCTCCCAAGCATCCCACTCAGAGTCAGTCCACTCCTACGGTGCCCAAGCGGGTGCATGAGAGGCCTCATCTCCCTGGGTGAGGTAGGCGGCAAAGGACAGGGAGCCGTCGTCAGGGTACGTGCACACCGACTCCGATGAGTCACAAATGTCCGGTGTGCCGTGCTCCCAACAGACTGCCTGAAAGGCCTCCTCCGAATGCTCGTAAGCTGCCTGGTAGCGAGCTGCCAGAACATCGGTGAAGGCCCCTTCGGCCAGAGCCTCGGGGTCAAGCCGCATGGAGTGTGCCGCCAGGTGCTGCATGTGTGTGCAATCTGCCTGGCGGTGCCTCCCACCGCAGGACCAACAGTTGCCGTAGAACTGTTTGGAACCCGGGTGGAAGGTGACTCGGGACTTCTGCTTCTGCCCCTTGCCCTTCTTGCCCTTGCCTTTGCCTTTCCCCTTCCTGCGGATTCCCTGCGGCCAATTCCCCCCCTTCGGCAAGGGGGAGGCAGCAAAACGGAAATTCTTCCCCTTCCCCTTAAAGGGGTGAGAAGACCGTCCAGGATAGTAAACATCACGCGGGCGGGTAGGGCGTAGGTCAGGGGCTCCCCTGGGGTCCAGACCGCCACGTTCACCGTGGCGGTGCCCTGCATCATTGTAAAATGCGCTTGTTAGTTGCTTCGCTTTCCCTAGTGTGTTGTAGACCTAAGGATGTCGGGTAATTTTTTTGGTAATTTACCGGTACGGTAATTACCGGTAAATTACCCGGTATTACCGACCCCCGAATCGTTTTACCTGCCCCATACTTAAGCTCATACCGGTAATTTACCACGGTAATCGAGTATTACCCTGGTAAATTACCGGTACCCCCCAAAGTTACCGTCGATCTTACCGCACGATTCAAATTTATCGGTCATCGGCGGCGGACATCTCATCTTGCTCACTTCACATCTGCGTGTCCGGAAGGAAATACGTAGCAGACAAGCTTTGTCCACCCGACACGCAGCTGCGAGGATTCAGGCGAGGGTAAAGCTAGAGGTCGATGGCTACTGAGAGCAACATCGCTCTCTCTTCGAATGAGACATGCTTCGACTGGAAGGACGCCACAGGCACTGTTCACCGTGTGCCAAAGGACGTCTTGGATGCTCTGAAAACGCCTTACCGCGGACAGTCAAATTTCGGAACGCAACACAAGTTCCTGTTGAGTTTGTTTACTGACGTCCCTGAATACCGCCAGACGTTACACCCCACGAAAAATTGTGCGCAAAATGTCCGAACTACGCTCGTTTGCAAGTATGATGAGACTGTCAAAACGAACGTCGCGTATCAGAAGATTAACTCTGGGAAACTTCTCAATAAGATCCTGTCTTGTAGCAACGTGCCTGGCGAGGACAAAGTTCGCCTCACTAAGAAGTGTACTGCTGCTGAAGGAAAGAGATGGCGTGCGGGATATGACAAAAAGCGCAAACAGATGGGAGCCACATATTTTGTAGGTCTCGCTGCTGCACAGCAAGAAGTTGTTGAAGAAATTGATCCCACTGCCTCTAAACGTCGAGAGCGCCAGGCGATCCTGAAAGAGTATGGTATCCATATATCTTGATGATGAATATATTGACTTGGAATCCTGGGAAGTGCAGTCAGTTGGATCCTGGGCGTTCATGCGCAAGACTGGGTAGAAGTTTTTACTACGTATGATGGAACATTTCATATGTGGATAACTATTCAATTTTGTTATTTACAATTTGCTTCTGTGTAAATTATATTTGAAATCTAAACCTCTCTGATTCACTTTCGTTGAACCTTTGACCTTGCCCTAATAGGAACCGGTATTGTGAGACATTCATTATGCATGTGCATTTCTTTCACACATTCAAGGTTGTCAATTATATGAAAATTATACTCATCGGTTTATTCTGATCTGATTCCTCTGATTCGTTTGAGCGTGGGTAATGCGGGAACACTTGGGCGTAGGATGTTTGGGGGTCATTGCGACCTTGCACACACCTTCGTTGCTATCATGTGTTATTTGTGTAAGTCATGGAGGTGTGGGAAGGATAGATATAACAACTCATAGTGATGACCATATAATATTATCGCGGACTAGGGTAGAGACTCTGTCTGCGGTTCTGCAAAAAATGTAATAATGCTCTACCGTATGCATGTTTGTGATAGCATACGCAACCTCATGTGCCCACACAATTTAAATGGTCGATACAAACCCACATGGTCTGAAAAAAATGAAATCGGAGCCCTGGGGCGAAAGTTGAGTCATTCATTGCAGGCGGTAATACTTTGGTAATACTCGCCAAAGTATTACCGGTAAATTACCCGGTATTACCAGGCCCCATTTTCAAATTACCGGTAATTCGACATCCTTATGTAGACCCGCTGAATCGCGAGTCCACAGCTCACCAGGGTCAACTCTGCCTGTGTTTTGACCTTTTCAATCGCGACCGTAGTCCTCGTGCACCTGTTTGTAGGTGACGGGACATGTGCGACGGAGGAACAAACGTACAGCATCTTCCCTCGAGATGTCGAGGCTGGAGTGTTGCCCCAAGTCCGTCGCAGCGTTACTGACAGCGTCAGTGAAAGCTTTGATGAACTGTTTGGGGTTCACTCCTGCCGGGACCTCTACTGTCGGGGTAAAGATGAAGTCAGTCTTGTCGAAATCCTCGAGGTCAGGCATTACGTCCCTGACTAAGGCAGTTAAAATAACTTTGCCGTCGTCAGGGAAGTAACGATGTGCTTCCCGCACTGAAGCGAGCGCTGGACCGCCACAGAGATACTCCAACAACTCCTTAAGGAGTTTGTTTGCGTTGGGCATCACTGTGGCGGTGACGTCGTCCAGCCGGAAAGCATGTGCGAAAAGGGTGTTAAACCGCGTGAGGCGCGAGGTAAGCTCTTCAACGAGGGAGTCAAGTAGTGAGCGAGCATTAGACTCGTCACCACAAAACCTCCACTCGTCGATGGCATCCCCTTTGCCACACAGCTTAGATTTAATTCCCCTTACAAGCGCCTCGATCTTCTGGTGGTCATCCAGGAAAGCTGCCGACTCAGAATCAAACTTCTTTTCAGCCGCTGACTGTCGAGATGCAGCCGCTACTGGTGTGGGCACCAGTTGATCGAATTGCAATTGCCTCTTAGAGGCACCAGCCGGATGTGCTCTCAACCTCGCTGGCGCCATCAGTTGGTAAGGTGTAGAGGCCATGCCGAAATTTACAGTCGCGGTGCTCGAGCGTTAGTCAATCAAATCCAAGAATTCAAAATGTTCGGTGATCAAGGTTCTAAAAAATGCACAACAAAGTTCTCGCCAAGAGAAAACAAATTTACACTTGAACAATCTATAGAAAATAAGGGGAGGGGCTTCAAATGCGGGGTCAAAGGTTCAAATTTTACAGCCGCGAAAGAGGGTAGGGTAAGAGAGGGTGGCGATCGTGTCGTGAGGCTTGATGTTGACGCGCGTGCTGCTTCGGAGACTGCGGCTAGCTAGACCGGTCCATCTTAGTCCTAGGCAATTGTGCTCACGAACGGAAAATCATCCTCTCTCTCACTCTACCCCTTTCGTGACTAGTGCGTCCTAGAACCTCATGCCCCGATCTTCAGCCCCGAGCCCCTATAAAGGCTTTAGCCAGCCATAATTGGCGGTTTTAAATAACCACCTTAGGCCGGTGGTGGGCGCAAACCTGTGAGAACAAACACACAGTGAAGCACTACAAGACAAGGTGCTACGCTCGCATATGTCAAACGTGAAACTGTGAAGCTATACACAAGATAATACGAAGTGTTATAGCTTCCGCCGAAAGAATGTGATGACAGCCCCTAAGGTGTCAGATGTGGAAATGACAGATGCTATGAACTGTCTGACTACCGAAGTCGATATCGTAGATGGCGCTGATGACAGTGAAGAAGTCATAGTAGTCGAACCATATCGGTGATGACACAGATGATGATGACACTGTCGGCGTGCCAAATCCAGCAGGCGCTTCCCATTTCAAGATGGACCGCGCTGGCGCCCAGTTCAAGATAAACGATGCAGCAGAATTACCACGACCTTCGTAGCACAAGATCCTGAGATCGGGTACCAGGAACTTGTGGGACGAAACGAATCTTGTGGCAAACGAAAACAACACGAATTAAAAACATAACCAAGAAGCTGACAGCATAGTTCGCGAAAAATCGCGCTACGCGCCCTGCACCCCCACCAAAAGACCCCAGTAGCCGGCGCATGCCAAAGCACGCACGATTCGCAACCAACTCGTTATGCGGAGCTAGCAGTGAAGAGGAACCTATACGCACACTGGTGAGGACAGTTCAGCGATCGGCAAAAACGTTATTCCATCAATTCGTCCAAAACATATCCTGCTGGCCGCCGTAATACAAAAATAATGAGCTTGGTTGTTCAAATTTCTGGTGTACATGTTTGAAAATCGAACTCTGGCGGAATCGTTTCACCGCCCAACCAATCAACTTCTAGATCGCAAATCATCGTTTCGATCGATCGATCGATGGCCCACGGTTTCCATTGGCTAACAAAAACTAAACATCTTGCGAGGTAGCACATTCGTTATTGTCAGAAACGCTATCTTTCTGGTCCCACTTTCGTTTGACGACGAGTCATGCATGCCACATACATCATCATCCTATGTCACCTTGAAGATCATCACCATCATCAACACCCAAAAATCGTCATAATCATCATCCACAAAGACCTCTGCCCCAGGTTTTCAGCCTGCGAAAAAATCATCATAAAAATAAGCCACAACTGTTTCAATTTTTACTTTTTAGACTTGATACTTTGCATATCATAATTTATGCATAAAATTCACACCTGACCCAATTTACACCACTTAACAAACATCAAAACTCCCCAACCCAACGCTTGCGAACGTCACAAAACACCGAAAACTTGTTGTGCGACATGTAGGTCAATTTCAAAAATTATATAATATATTCGTTATATTAATTAATAACATTAAGTTACATACATATTTTCAAAAATATCACCATAATTTGGGCATCCCTTTATATTGTAAGGCAAAGTGTATATCAATTTGCTTAAATTCTCAAAATGTGTCAACTTATTACGAAATCATGCGATAAAATAAATTCGGCATGGCCCGTCTACATTTGCTCATAATTTTCGAGGACCACAAATATTTGCAATTTTATATACATAAAGCGTTCCTATGAAGCTTTTTTCGTCGACAATTTCTTCAATTTAATTTAACATACAAAATTCTTCCCTTCGCTCTTTCTTTACACTCACCCAGCAAATCAAGATCTTGAAAATCTGCTGCTACAAGTCTGCCACCGACGACTGAACTACTACTGATTAGCCATTAATTTTTTAATTGCGAAGATACCACAGCGTGCATTTCAAGCAAGTTTCTCAAGTCCACGCCAGAAAAGAAGATTACACCGAGTAAAGGATCGGTGTCTACTGCTGACATCTATCCGTTCTCATCAACTTTGCCCCAATTCTTACAAGGGGACATATCCGTACCTGCGCATATGCGTTGACTTGTCAGTTGAGAAGAAACAGAAACAAGATAACTTGAATCAACGTGTTCCGTCGTTTAACGAGTGTCTCGTAGAAGATCATGAAATGAATACACACTTAACAGTAAAAATTCAGAAGCTGCACAAGAAACTGTCGCACTCGCTCGATCCTGCAACGAGTCACAAAAAATCAGCGGTAGCATGGTCTGCGACGACCGGGGTGATCCCGTCAAGGTCAAGCCCCAGACACGCTGCTACCTCCAAGGCAGAATCGGAGATCAAATACGAAAATAAAGCTTTTGCGGCTAGAGGAGTCTGTCACTCCCGATGCCGAGATCAACTTTATAAGAAAACAACTTTGTATGTGCAGTAGCGTCCCGGGATAACAATATGAGGAGCCGCACGAAAAACTGTTCCACGCAATCCGATCTTACAACGATTCATTCAGATCTAGCAACGTAAGCAATAACATGGTCTGCGGGACCGGGTTGATCCAGCCTAGGTCAAGCCTCAAACACGCGCTGCCACCTAAAAAACCATAATAAAAGCCCGGAGGCTGTTTGGGTATGGGCTCTGGCCGGATAGGGGGTCCCCACTTGATATGGACTTGTACCTATAATGGTGGTTAGGGGGTCCACTATCACCCACTTGTACCTATAATGGATTACGCCATTAAATGGCTAATGTCATCGCCATTAAATGGCCGACGCCATTTTCAGGTCCTAGGGTAGTGGTTGCTAAATTAAAAAAAAAAACAGCCATAACTTTTGCAATGTTCATTTTTTGGTACCGCGATCGTGCATGCACACTTTTGCAAAAATACTGCAAGTCTCCTTAAAAGGGCATCCCCTAGGGGGAAATGGTTATCGAGGAATAGAAAAGTGCATAATGGGGAATAGAAAATATGTCTTGTTTTTGGGGAAGAAATTTGTGACACAAGCACATGCGTGTAATATCACCGTTTGTATTATTTTGCCCCCACCCCACCTCTGTTCACTTGGTTATTGCAAACATGAGGAAGCCTCCGAAAAAGTACGACAGGGCGTGCCTTTCTTGCGACAACGGCGGGTATCGTTGTACTGTTGAACACACTGATGGTATGCATTTTATTGTCCTCTATTCAAGAAAAAGGACAGGGTAAAAGATTCTCCATCAAAAATGAAAGGTGCGTTGCCCTTGCTTTCCACGGTTCCCTTGTACAGTTGACTACATATATAATAAGTGTTAGGAACAACTTTTTTTGCGCAAGCAAGATTACGGGGCTTTCATTGAACCAGATACGGGGCTTTCATTGAACTAGATACAGGGCTTTCGTTGAACCAGATACGTGGCTTTCGTTGAACCAGATACGGGGCTTTCAGTGAACCAGGTACCGTACGTGGCTTTCATCGAACGAGATACGTAATTCTACGCGAGTTCCTGACCACGATACCGAGTGTGCAGGCAATTCTGCTTAAATTAGAAAGGGTTGGAAGCAAGATCCGTTCGGAATCTAGGATGCTGGACGGTTCTTGTGAGGGGGGTAATGGGCGTGATTCGAGCCAGCCAACTCGACTCACGCCCAACAGGGACGCATCCTGCACAGCATGAACATATCACGCATATCATATAAGCATAATAAACACATACTGACCGTTTGGCCGTGCAATTTCACCTCTAGCGGAAACGCGGATGTCAACCGCGTCCACGTTTCCACTAGGCGAGTTTCTTCCCTCATTCGCGCGCTCGTTTGCAAGAGAGCCTGGGCAACGGATGAGGGAAGCGTTAGCATAAATAGTGTTTCGTATGCGTTGTTTTCCCTAAACAAATTGCACAAACTGAACGGTCAACCACACATCTCGTTGTGGGATGACGCGTTCATTTGGCGGAAGCGGGTGGAATTTAAGGAATTTGAAACCCGCAATAGTTGCGCTATGGGGTTTCATCTTCTTTGCGAAACGGGTACCCACATCATACTAAGTAGGAATATGTGATAATATTTTGAAGCAAAAGATTACTCAGATTAGTATACAATCTTAGAGATCTTTATTTCGCTGGACAGGGGCACACTCCCGGAGAGAAAGCCTTCCGCCTTTAGTTAAAATTGCATATTTAACAAATCAGACAGTGAGTACTTTCTCTAAGTATTTTCAGACGGTAATACTTTATAGTGTTGTCTCGCGTGTTGTCACCAAGCCTTAGAAACTCACGATCTCACTCCCAAAGTGACCAAAAACCGTTCGATCGCCGATCGTTCGGTTTTTGGTCACTTTGGGAACGCGTCTGAAAATACTCAGTGTTGTCTCGCGTGTTGTCACCAAGCCTAAACTCGCGATCTTACTCCCAAAGTGACCAAAAACCGTTCGATCGCCGATCGTTCGGTTTTTGGTCACTTTGGGAACACGTCTGAAAATACTCAGTGTTGTCTCGCGTGTTGTCACCAAGCCTAAACTCACGATCTCACTCCCAAAGTGACCAAAAACCGTTCGATCGCCGATCGTTCGGTTTTTGGTCACTTTGGGAACACGTCTGAAAATACCTGGAGAAAATACCAGACAGGTCTTTGCAACCAAGCCGACTTCAGTTCTCACATAAACGTACTGTACGGTTTACGCCCTCCCGAATCTGGAATTCACGGCCGTGAATATTAAATTCACGGCCGTGAATATTTCACTGCACGTATGTATACCCCACACTGTTTGCGAGTAAATTAGATTGGGAAAACATTTTCCAACGTTCGTAATGCACATAGATATATCATTTAGACTCTTAGGTAGGAGTTTTTTGAGCTCTTGACTGAGCCGTGGCCGCATCAGCTCAGTTTGCAGTCGCGACTGCGAGCTAAGCTGAGAGGCCCTTATAACTTTCATGCACATCGCATCAAAACTCAAACAGCGGAGGGGTTCTCGTGCGTTCTAGCGCACGATACTTGGCACCAATATTGCTAACAGCAATATTGGTGCACCCTCAAACGCACAACCTCTGATGTAAGCTATGCGCAAAACGCGTGCTACACATCATGGGTTTGGGTACATGCAAACCCAAACCCAAACATGCCAAACAGCAAATGGCTTCCCGTGAGTTCCAGCGCCCGTAACTTTGCAAAAGTATTACTAAGATATATATATTTTAGTTGCCAAAGGCCCAAGGCCTCAAAAGCCTTGTGCACGAAGCCATCAATTTATTTCTTTGGAGATTTATTGGGTTTGTGTTCGAGTTTACCCAAACCCAATACATGCCAAACTGAAACGCAATTCCCGTGCGTTATAGCGCGCGAAACTATGCACAAATATTAACAAGACACATATCTTTCAGTTCTCAGAAGCTCAAGGTTTGAGATAACTTGTTGGCAAAACCATCAATTTATTTCTTTGGCAGATCTATTGGGCTTGGGTTCGAATGTTTCCAAACCCAATACATGCTAAACAGCGAAGGGCTTCTCGTGCGTTATTCTAGCGCACGTAACTGCGTAGAAATATTGCCAAGATATTTATCTTTGATATATTCGAAGCACAAGGTCTAAGAAAGTCTGTGCACAAAATGGTATTACTAATTTTTTGACACAGATTTTAGCGTGATATACAAACTCATAAATCTGGGTCAAAGAAATAATATGTTAACTTCGCGCACAAGCTATCGCAAACCTTGCACTTCAGAAAAGTGAAATATATGCATCTTATCAATATATTTTGCAAAGTTACGTGCGCTGGAACTCACGGGAAGCCCTTCGCTGTTTGGCATGCTTGGGTTTGGGTTTCAAACCCAAAAGGCATCATGCCAGCACGCGGCCGTCTTTAATATACTCAACGGCTTGCCATATGCTCTTGAGGGTGCACTGATATTGATATGAACAATATCACTGCCAAGTTTCGTGAGAAGATTCTCACGAAAACCCCTATTATGCAAATCCGCAAGTGGTTGAAACCATCTCACACCGCACCAACTTAGCTTGCAGTCGCGAAGGCTAAGCTGATGCGGTTGCGGATGGGGCCAATCGATAGCTCAAACGAAAGGTATTCACCTAATGAATACAAACGCTTTAGAATCGAATGGTGGAAAAAATTATGCTTCATGCTACATGCAAAAAATTGTTTAGAAGAAGGGGGTGTGCCAGACGCAAAATAATGCACACGCTGAACCGCTTGCGCTTGTACCTCCGGCGCAGGGTACCTAGTGATAGTTCATAGTACAAACGATAGATGGCATGGCTCGATGGCATGTGACATATAATCTATTCCCCAAAAACAGGACATAATTTATATTCCCCATTATGCACTTTTCTATTCCTGAATCATTATGCTACCATCCCCTAGTTCATACATTTTCATTCAAACTTCCCACGCGAACCGCCCCTTATTACCCAAAATTTTGTAAGGCACATATAGCAATTGCTATTTAGGGCACATATAGCACTTGTCCCTCAGTATTTTGCTGGCACGCGTGAGCAATTGTACACCACATGGCAACTCCACCATCACACAAAGAGACGATTATCATGTACACGGATGCTGGAGTTCCCTAAGCACGATGAGACCTATCATCTTCAACGCGGAGGCAAGCATGCTCTCTATACAAACACATCCATTAACATTGCTGCCAATGTGGATGGGGGATTCTCCACACACAGATGAAACCATTCCACGCATGATACACATCAATATACATGCCCTACGATTTCATTACAACCACAGGGTCTTATCCTTGACAAGGGAGCCTTCCTTAGTTAATGCCAGGCGGGCTAAGAAACCCCTCCTAGAACATCTCAGACTCCTGTGCTAGCCTACTGAAGTATCGATGTTCGAAGGCTGTACTCAGGTAGCGGTTGGAGGATCGAGCGTGTTTTGTCACTGTAGGTAGCTAGTATTTCTTGAAGAAGAGGGAGAAAAAACTGACTTACTGGCTGAGCGTGTACTCTTTTGCCCCCGGGTAATTTCTGAAAGATTTTGCCAAGCAGCAGCCGCAGGAGAGGCCGGGGATGCAGCCGTGGCTTCCCGCGAAGAGAGGCCAGCGCTCAAGTAAGTTGCTCTCTTCTCCTGCTTTGTCAGTCGCTTCTCCTGAAATCCCTCCCGGAGCTCTTCCAGTTGTCAGCCAGGCATCCACCTGCCACGTTTACTGCACATGCCAGGCAATGTAGCAAAACAACTTGCAGATATGTTGCAACAAGTCAGGACAGTGAAGCTTGCACGCGACCTTGGACTGCTTCTGGTCGATCTCGTGCTGCAGCTCCTCAAAGCGGTCCATCATGTCCTGCGCACTCGCCTGCCCGCTCCCAACTCCCCTCACTGTCACGCTCCACGTGTAGTAGCGGCCTTCCCACAATCCCATGACCATCATGCATCAGGTCCGACACCCAAAGTCCCAATCGAGTGCCACTTTTGTTTTAGGATGTTGCAAAAAGTACAACAGCTCAACCGACCACCTCAGCACTCACCTTATGCTTTACAATAGACAACAGCTCGTCAATTGTCTCCTTGCAGTCTTTCACCTCGCTCTGCATTTTGTGACGCACCCGTCCCCGGCCCAACCTTTATGCATAAGGTGTACATCGTCCCAGCACCTTCACTATAAGCTCAACTCTGACGACGTTGCTCTGAGGAACACCGCCTATACGCAAATCGAGAGCGTTCCAGCGTGCTGGCTCCCAGCCCCAGGACATGGCCGCATGTGCCCCGGGAATGCAGCGAGCAGGACGTGGAGCCCACTGCATGGGAACTCCACCTTAACCTCGTTCTTGACGGCCACCACATCTTCTTGCAACTTCTGGAAATCAGAAATGGCCAGGGTTTCCATTTGCTGCCGCGCTTGCCCCTCCTGCTGTAGCTGTTGTTGCAAGTGCGATTCACTTTCCTTCAGCTTTGCTGTCAGTTCCCTACGTTCAGCCACTCCCTCGGACCCCCCAGCTCCCACGACTCTTCAACTTTCTCCTGCTCCCATCAACTTGCACCCAAGTATCTCTCTTCAAGCCTCTCGTTTTCCTTGTAACTGCAGCTCCACAATCGTGACTCAACACTGCACAACACAAGCTGCAATGCAGGTGTTTGCTCAAATGGTTTTACTAAAGTGGACGGTGATTGGCTGCACAAGTCCTCAGAGTTTTTATCAAACGCCGAATGCTGGAATCTGGAGCAGACTCGCCGTGCACTGACATTGCTTATAAATTGAATTTGATTCGCTTTGACAATATCGCATTCCGTCGCTTGCGAAGCACCGAGGTCAGGGCTTCTCTTACGAGTCACGTTAATGCAACACGAGTCTCGAGGATGATAATACCTATAATGCACTGCATGCGCTGCAGTTCTTCATTAGAGCACTCACACTCAAGTAAGCAAACACAGCTGCAGCAGGTCATGAACAGGTCCATCGTCAATGTTTCCAAGCCCTCGTGGCTTTGTGACGGCGCTCTTGGCATGTGGCACCAGCAGGGTAGACTGAGACTGTGAGTACCCCGCAAATGGCTCTGGCTTTCTTGAATGAATTTATAATTATCTGTCACTGTAGAATTCGGTGGGAATGGTCCCCATCATGAAAGCGATACGGACGGAATCGAGAGTGACATCGACCGATGAGAAATCGGGGGAAATCATTTCCGAAATGGTGACCGTTAGATCACGCTTAGCTTTGTTCGCTTGCAAGTTTTCTGCTCGTCGGAAAGCGCTTCCAAGTCGACGAGGGTAAAAATCAGAGTGCTGCGGGGTCTCTTATGATATATTATATGATATATCACACATGAGAACACAACCGAAAGGTACCGCAAGCACTGATAATAGCACTGGTAACAATCATCCCGGAAGAATTCTTCCAGATGGTATGATCCTCAAAAATCCCGCAAGGGGAAGAGCTTGGCGCAATTGGCGCTTCCGAAGTTGATACCCGTCAAATCCGAAAGCAGTTACGTACGCCCATATGTTTTGTAAGAAGCATATGGGCGAAAGAAGCTTTCCACAACAGAAGATGTTCGCTGGGAAGCGTAAAATGTTCCGTTGAGTCGCGCGATCCGAAGCGAAGCGGATCCGCCTTGCTTCCGCTTGGGCCCAACCAAACGCCGGTGGCCCGGATATGTTAGACGTCCTAAGAGACGCGCTGCAGGTGCATATGCAGGTATTATGCGAAATATGTTGCAACATGCTGCTCATTAAACCTTAAAGAAAGGCCGGATCATCATGATCTAGAAGATTTACTGCACCTCAGCCGGAGGTGCAGTGGGGGGAAGGATGCACTCGGTGTCAAAGGGCAATATACGCCCTTGGATGAGGCCTCCATAAAAAATCAACGGGGGATTTTTAGCCTCGCGCACGCTCAGGCAGGTCGACGTACAACCGGACGGGCGAGGCGGAAAAGCACGGGATCCATCAGTTTTTCAGTGGCGTTAATTATAGATTCTTCAACGCCTTATGACTGCATCTGCGGGGTACTCAGAGACTGAGGGAGAGCAATTTGCACAAAGTGCAGGAAAGAGTGCAAAGAGAGGTTCACCGGCTCAAGTCCTCTGCACGGCCGTCGAAGTTCGCTATCGCATGCTCCAGGGCGTCCCTCTGGCATTTCACAAACAAGAGTAAGCAACCAGCAGAAACGGACTGCCGGAGATTCACACGGGAAGAAGCAGCATCGATGGGCCCACTGGAGAGTGCAAATGATGGGTGCCTCGAGGGTAGAGTACATCAATACGCCGCGAGAACAAAGTAAAGGAAGGGGTATGCGATGGGTGAGATGGGATAACTAAGCCGAGTCAGGCCCCCTGACCTGACCCAGACCATCGGAGGCGAGGCGGCTGTCCACAGCCTGCCGGATCTCTTGCATGATCTGCTCCGTCTCCTCCTTGCGCGCCTGCCTCCCAGGCTTCCTCCTCAGCATACACTTTGATAACAAGTTACCCGGAAGCTCAAAAGCTGCGATTCGCAGCATCCGAACGTCTCACAACCCTCCAGGAACCGCATGCACCACCACGCCACATCCCGCGTCCTCGAGTGTTTACGGAACGCACGATCAGTGGACATGCACCGAGCACTTATGAGGCTGCGCATGGGGTGGCGATGCACACCACACGCTCGGCCTGGATGAGGTCCCCCAGCTCCTGCTCCAGCTTGCTCTCCACCTTCGTCATCTGGTTCTCTACATCGCCGCTCATGGCTCGCATCGCCTGCTTTGCCCCCATGTCCCTCCCTTAGCGCGCCGCTCTTGGCGTACCACGGGGACAGCCGCATCCCACCACTCAATTCCAATTGGCCGCCGTCCCCGTTCACAACGAGGTGGCAGTGCCTCATTCCCATCCATCTCCTCACTGTGGGCTTGCAACAGGGACCGAGGTGGGAAAAGGCACAACAGGGACCGAGGGGGGAGGAGGCGCAACCTGCGCTTGACGTCCGTCAGTGGTGCTGTGGCGGTTTTCCATCTCCTGCCTGAACTCCCGTATTGCCTGCCATCACAGCGCAGCCCCAGCGCCGCTCACCCGCTGTCCGCCCGCGTGTGCGTCTCAGCATGTAGTGAGGCGATGGATGGGAGGAGGGGCGGAGGGCGCCCCGGGGACGCCCGCACCTGCAGGCGTGTGCGCTCCTCCTCCACGAGCTTGGTCAGGAGCTCCTGCTGGACCGCCTCGATGTCCGTGGCGAGCGCCCGCAGCTTGGCGTCTTGAGCCTTGCGCATGTCCTCGGTGATCTGCCCGTTGCTGCGCAGCCGGCTCTCCAGATCCGCGTGCATCTCCTGCACCACCTGGCACCCAGAGTCCTCCAACACCTCCCTTCACCTCAGCCACCCTCACTGTCGAAAAACAAGACCCCTGCGCAACGCGCAGGTGGCAGCCCATGATTGGCCCTTTCAGCGCTGCACGCATGTCCGAGGCCGCGCAGATGTGGCATGCTCGGCGGCCCACCTGCTGCTGGTTGCGGAGCTTGGTTTCAACCAGGGCCGCGGTGTCCTCCGAGAGCTGGATGTGGGACTGCATGCGGCCCTCCACCTCCGACGTGCGTTCTTCCAGATCCTTGTGCTGCTGCCGCTGGCGGGTCTCGGTTTCAGCCGCCTGCCGGGTACGGCTCTCCACCTCCGCATGCAGCACCTCCGCGGCTTGAGCTAGGCTGCGCACCTCCGTTGCTATCTTGCTTTCCAGCACTGACTGCACACTTTTCACTGTATTCCCTGCCCCAGAGCCGGCCACGAGCAAGACCTTCCATCAGCTCCCAAGCTGGCTCCTCGCCGCGGCCGGCCCTGCTAGGCCATATCCTGAACTGCCTGGCCAGGCGGTGCAAGCCCTATGCCTGGCGCAAGGAGATGAGGAGCCAGGCAGGGCTTGCACCTGGTACAACCTCGCCGCGAGCAGCAGCGCTATAGATAGGATATCTCCGAACCAGACTGACCGGCCACTGCAAGCCCTAAGTGCTCGTGGCGCTCCCTAGGTTGGTGCTGGAGAACTCTAGAAGGGGCCTAGTGGCGCTCCCCGCAGGTTGGTGCCGGGCAGTCAGCTCTTGGGCGTACCGCTTGCCTTGGACTCGGAGGCGATCTTCTCCTCCAGCTCATCTCGCACGCTGGCCAAAGCCTCTGCCGTTTGCTTCCCTTGCTTGTTGATGCTGTCTGCGGGCAGCCACCCTCGCGGGCGCCTTGCTCCGCTCATCACACTCACCCACCAACCCCCAACTATGCTTCCTCCTAGGCCTCTTCTCCGATGCTTGTCCTCTACATGCTCAGAGCCACCCTCCCTCCGAGTCCCCACACACAGCTGCAAGCGTGACACCTGATACACCACGACAAGCCTGCCCACACCTCGACAACCCACGGTTGCAGTGCACATCATCCATGCCTTGACACGCACATCTCCACACCTCCCAATCACGCACAGCTTTAGAAGCGAGGGCTGGGCTCGGCAGGGGGGGCCTGCTCCATGGGACCTGCGGTTCACCCCCCAGCAGGCGCGACAGCGCGCAGTGACAGGCACACATAGAACACGAGGTTGATGCAAGCCCCCATTGGCTGGGCACGAGGGTGCCGCCAAGTTCTTGCCTTCGAGGCGTGTGTTGGCAGTGTCCAGATTCTTTGCAAGCTCCTCTGTGAGCTGCCGACTGCTGTTGTGAACACGCTCGAGCCCGCTGTCCAGCTGGTTTTCCAGGAGGTCCGCGCTGTGCTTGAGTGCGTCGCCGTGACGCACGTCGCGGTGTAGCATGTCGGTGCGCAACACCTGCCACAACCCGCCATACCCCGCCCATATCGTCGCAGCGTCGGCATGATCGCAGGGGTGGGGCCTGCCCGGGGGAAAGTGGAGCAGCGGGCCCGCGCGCTCTCCGGCAGCAGGAAGCCAGCGCTTGGCGCAGCGGTGCACACCTGGATGTCCTTTTCGACCTGCTCCACGGCACCACGCGTGTGCTTGAGCTCATTCCCTCGTGCTTCCGTCTCGCCGCGCATCGCAATCTCCATCTCTTTGTGGACTTTTTCCAGCCCCTCTTCCATCTGCCCTCCGCCCCGCTCCCTGATCACTGCTAGTGCGATCACAGGGCTGCAAATGCTCCCTGATCACTGCTAGTGCGATCACAGGGCTGCAAATGCTCCCTGATCACTGCTAGTGCGATCACAGGGCTGCAAATGGACGCATCGAGGGGCTCCAGAGTGAAGAGGGGAGTGTTGACAAGAGCAGAGGTAAATAAAGGGCAACAGTAAGGTGACCGAGCGCGGTGATGAGGAGCAGTGCATGGACACGTGGCAGCAAAGGGAAGAGCAGGGAAGAGAGCAGCGATTGGGGGAGCAAGGATGAAGAGAGCAGCGATTGGGGGAGCAAGGATGAAGAGAGCAGCGATTGGGGGAGCAAGGATGAAGAGAGCAGCATTGGGAGCCCGGATGAAGAGAGCAGCGATTGGGGGAGCACGGATGAAGAGAGCAGCAATTGGGGGAGCAAGGATGAAGAGAGCAGCGATTGGGGGAGCACGGATGAATAGAGCAGCGATTGGGGAGCAAGGATGAAGAGAGCAGCGATTGGGGGAGCACGGATGGAGAGAGCAGCGATTGGGGGAGCACGGATGAAGAGAGCAGCGATTGGAGGAGCACGGATGGAGAGAGCAGCGATTGGGGGAGCACGGATGGAGAAAGTGGCATGAAGGGGTTGCCGGCGAGCCGAAGGGGACACGCGGGTCCCACAAGGAAGCGCAGGGGCACCTGCTGACGGAGGCTTTCGGCAGCGCGCCGCAGGGCAACCGCATCCGCCTCGAGCTTCTGCACAGCATCCTTGCGGGCGCCGTCGATCTCGCGCCGCGTCGCCTGGAGCTCCTCCATTGCCGCGTTCCTCACATCCTGCATTCCTGCCTTCAGGGCCTCCGCACCTGCAACGTTTCGCCGAACCACCCGCCCACGAGCGCCCTGAGGCCACAGCAGATCATCGAGTGCGGACCGTGAGAGATCCGCCATTCGTCCTGAGATACAACCACGTGAGGCATGCCACTCGCCACACTGAGTGGCACGAGGCACGCCAAAGAGTCTAGTTGGACGAAAGAATAAGTGCCATAAACAGGGCAGAGCCGTAACATAGTACCAAACAAAAAATGGGAAACTGGCAGCATGTCATGTATGACAGCACGCTGGATGGAATCACCGCCAAGCTCTTTGAGGCGGCGCAGCCTATCCACGGTGGATCTGTGAGTGGACAAGTGTGACACGGCCACAGAGGCACTTGCTGAACACGCTGCGACTGGCGCAGGTGATGGAAAACGTGGTGGCACCGAAAGTTGGAAGTAAAGCGCTACCCAGCATCTGACCCACGACGTTCTCACTGATGCGAGATACTGGCGCCTGCGACTAGCAGGAGATGCCCCCCCCCGAGTAGGAACTGCGACTAGCAGGAGATGACCCCCCCGAGTAGGAACTGCGACTAGCAGCAGATGACCCCCCGAGTAGGAACTGTAGAACGCCAGTTGCAGTGCAGGTGTGGAGCGCATTATTCAAGATTACCGCTTGCTCGCGGGATGTCCAGGGCAAGGGCTTCAGTCCCATGGAGTTGGTGCTAGGATAACGGGGTTGCAAGTGCAGATCAGTGGCGGGTGCGCCAGGTCACAGGGAAGCAATTCAGTTTATCATTCTTGGTTACACCGGACATGTGGTGAGTAGACAAGCTCTCTTGAGACCAGGTTTTGGCGGGAGCAGGGTGGTGGTTTTGAGCATAGGCTTAGTGGTGGGGAGATGGTTCAGGCAGCTCAGGGGGTAGAGGTGAACTGGCTTCAGAGGCAGAGCATCAGTGCGCCAGCAGTGCAGTTGCAGAGACATTCATGTGGCACTGTGAGGTTTAGGGGGTCCCATTCTCCACTAGCGAGCTCCGGAAAATCCGGATGAATGCCCTGAAGTGCGTGCTGAATGCTTTGATCCCCGGTGTCCACCACCACAAAGGATTCACACGCCCTGAATGCTGGGTGACCGGCTCACCGGCGACGGCGGTGCGCTCGCACAGGGTCTGCATGCTCTGGATGGCCTGCCGGCTGCGGTCGAAGCCGCTCTCCACATCCGCCGCCACCGCCTTGGGCTCCAGCCAGCCCTTCACCGTTGCAATCGTCGGCCGCGTCTCCATCACCTCCTGCATGACTCACTCCCTCCAAGAAAACCAAACTTTCAACACTCATACGGAGAATCTTGCCATTCGCCTCTGTAGAGTCCGAGATCGGGCGAAGCGAACCTAGCCATTCGTGCTTCAAGCCTAAAGGGTGCACAGGGCTAGATTGGGCGGAAGCACATTCCTCGTCAGTCAAAAGCGCCCGCATCTCAGAAGCATTGCTCACCTCGAACTGGTGCATCGTGAGGTATTTCTCAAACTGCTCCTGGACATCCTGGGCAGCCGCTTTCGTGTCAAGCTTCATGTGCAGCTCCTCGACGTGGAGGCCCAGTTTGTGCCCTATATCCTGCAACACCGAGCTCCCACAGGGGTTCCGCATGATCTTCTGAAACGCCCAGTGGGCGTGCCTGGATCATGCTGGAGTGATAGGTGCAGCGAGGGCTTAGGCGCACGGCGCGCCTGAATCTCCTTGGAATGATCGATGGTCACAGTCTTCAGCCCAGCTGCAGTGTCTGAGAGCTCATCCAGCTGCTCTCGGAGCTGGTTATGCATCAGGGTGAGCTCAGATTGGCTGGAAAGGTGGTCCGCTCTGCACTTGACAACCACCAACACAGCCAAGCCATCCTTCAGGTCACCTGCATGGTAGAAGCTCAGGCATTGAGTGTGCACATATCATGCCACGTCACCGGGACCACCCAGAGCTTTGCCATGGGACTGCGAACACCGACAAAAAATTTCCACATCACTTGAAGCTCTCGTAGACTTTGCTACATCGTTGCAACCACCGATGCTCACGCTCGGGTGGACTTATCCAAAAAGAGAACCGGCGTCACAAAGAGTGATGCACCCACTAGCGGAGGAAAGGGCGCGGGGAACGGGGCGTACCGCTCACTCCGGATCTCCTCGCGAAGCTTGTTGGCCTCGAGCAGAAGCTTGGTGCCCTGCAGCTCGTTGTCCTCCCGCATGCGCGACTCTATGGAGCTCGAGTCAACACGCAAAGCCTGCAAATCCTGCGGCAGCCCACGTCCAATCTTGGGCATCGATCAGACCACCGCACATCCTGCGGCTGTCCGCGTGCTATCCAGGGCCCTGCTCAAACTCTGCACGTCCTGCGGCAATCCGCGTCCCTTCTTGCAATGCTCGTATGAATGGTTGTGTATGTCGTGTACAGCATGCTGGCAGAGACACGCACCCCCACCAAAGCCAGCTTGAGGGTTTAGCAAGCCAGGATGGCTGACACCCTTCTACTGGTCTCAAGCATGCCACATGCTGAACAACAAGAAGCACCATGCAAGAAGCTCCAATAACGACCCCACGTCCCACGTGAGTCGCACTACATGTTCCAACAGCCCAACATGACAGATGCTCTTGCAGCCAGTCATCCGTCACTGCGGTCCCTCAAGGGCCATCCTCAAAGTTGGGAGGAGATCGCCAGTGACGTGTGACGCGCGGCATTTCTCATATGCAACATATAAGGATGAATAACACCACCTTTTCCGGACTGTTACATGCTAACGTCACGTTCGCCATCATTATGAACTTTACAGTATAAAGTAATTCGCATCTCGCGCATATTGCGTCAAACAGTGAAGCATAATGCGACGAAATAACCTGGCGCGTTATGCTGAATGTTGCTCCTTTGTTGCCAAAATCATCATACGCACAATTTCAAAAGCAGATGGCGGCGAGCTGTGACAATGTACATAACGATTATCTCCACAGCATCACCATTATTCGATCCGGCAATTTCGCTAAGTTAACCATCATTGCGGACCCTTGGTGGAGACGCGCAAGAAGGTGCACAACCTGGCTCACAGAATGGATGTTGTTCTGAACTGCATTTATTTGTGCGTTGCGATTGTCCTCCTCCAGCTTGAGGGCCTCCTCCATGCCCATCAGCTGCCGGTCGAAGCGCGGCAGCATGGACTCAATGTGTTGCAGCTTCGAAGACTCACCCTGTTCACAATCCCCAAAACACAAATCATCCTCAAAACCGCACCTCCGATCCTCAGCAACCACAACTACACACAGACACTAAGAAACTCAGTCTCAGCCAAACTTCTCGCCATCCTGCTCAAAGTTCATCAGCCTCTGTCACGAGGCCCATCATCGGCCCAGGACATCAGCCTCTGCCTATCACCGTTTGACATATCGAAGCGCATTGCACATGTTCAGGGATCATGTATGTCTTAAACCACAGATCTTCCGTGCCTCATCAACGGCCACGCGACCTACAACCTCATCTCGGAGTTCCTCTCTGAATGATGCATTCACTCTTCACAAGTGCTTGGCCGACGCGAACGGCTTGTCAACATCCCCTGCCTCGGGTCCTGGGAGCGTTAGGCTGAGACAGGGAGCGGGGCTTGGCTTGTAGCACGCCAGGGTGACCTGCAGGGTGCGCTCCAGGTCACGCTCGAACGTGCGGAAGTCTTCCTTCACAGCCTGCTTCACGTCGTCCAGCGCCTGCAAACGCTTACGCTCCTCCTCACTGAGCCCACCCTCCACCACGTCCCGCAGGCTCTTCAGATTCTGCTCCATATGCACCGTCTCCGTCTCGAAGCGCATCTCCAGCTCCCCTTTCGTCTTCTCGAACTCCTGCAGCACAAGCTCCCTGACGCTTGTGTCGCCCTTGCGCCTCGCTTCCATCTCGGAGGTCAGCCCACTGTCCAGCTTCTCTTGCAAGGACTGGCATGCTTGGCTTTGCCGATCCAAGGACGCACGGACGTCGACCCGGTCAGCCTTGCTCTCCAACCACCCCTGCAGATCTCACACCCACCCTCAGCGCCACGCACCTCACCACCCGAAATAGCAACTTGTACGTCAGCAGAGGCTCGCCTTTAACTACAGTGTGAATGGCGTCATACATGTCACAGAATCCAGAATGGCGTCTCCTCGACTGGGCCTGGCACAGAGTGTGTCGCTCAGCCTGTTAAGAGGTATGCAACTCCTATATGCAACTCCTCTGCTAGGCTTTGCACGGAAGTGTGGGATGCCCCACCAGGAGTGAGCAACGATTCCTCCCATCGTCACGTGCCTCAGATGCCCAAGTGCACTCGAATAGGAAACCGTGGGGACTGCCCGGAGGCCCCCCTCTGGCGGGCCTCGCACCTGCACCTCCGCGGTGTGCACACGCTTCCCGAGCTCTGCCGACAGGTCCGTCTTAGTGGGAAAGTTCATCAACATCAACTCAAGGTCTTGTTTTTCCACCTTCCCCGCAACGAGCTCCGCCAAGTCGTCCAGCTTCAGACTCACGTCTTGCGCACCCGCCTTCTCGTGCCGCAGCGCGCCCACCTCCAGCATGAACATCTCGGCTGTGTGGTCCACGCTTTTGCGCAGAGCCCCCTCCAGGTCGCCGCGCCTCTCGCCTTCGACCGCCAGCCCTGCCTGCAGGGACTTCTGCATGGCGGCGGCCTCGGCCTTCAGTGCGTCCTGCAGCGTGTTCATCCCCTGCCCCCGCAGCCGCTCCTCCTGCTGCTGCGCCGCCTCCAGCTTCACCACAAACTCCTCCTGCAGTGACCGCTTGAGCCCCTCTAGCTCCCGCGCAAACTTGGTCTCTACGGAGTCTCGCATCGCCGCCACCTCCTGCGTCAGGCTCTCCCGCAAGAGCAGCAGCGCCTGCCGCCGCGCCTCCATCTCCGAGGACACCGCTGTGTCCACCTGCAGCCCCGGCGAAAAAAACGCACCAACACCATTCACCATGCTGCTCACACTCTTCTCACTGCGGGTGACTTACTCAAATCAATTCTCGATCCCTCTTTGACCACTCGACTGCATATGTCCTCAGTGCTCGCGCTGGCGTAAGTTCAGTGATGAGAATGACAAGAAGCAGAACGGTAGAAAACTTTGGTCCGAACGCCAGATGCTGGGTTAAGGCGAGTCATTTTCACAATTCGCCCTAGGACATATTCCTGGGATACACGGATCTCATGTACAGGGATTGTCCTGTAAGCTAAGGCGTACAGTTACGGTAACGCGTGATGCAAGAGCATTTGGATATCTCATTAAGCCCTGCTAGCGATTTTGGGCACCAACGACGTATGGCATCATGCGTACCACTGACGATGGCGTTACTCGGCGTAAGGGTTCAGCACGGGTCTACTAGGCGGAGAGCTTATTACGTGCAGGTGTCAACCTGTGATATCACTAAAAGGTACACACGCGTGCTGTCTCTGCCCTCGCCCTGTTCCTACAGAGTATACCGTTTTGCCAGGTCCTGGCTCGTATGAAAAATCTATGAAGAAAGAGAGCATGAAACTCATGTGCACGCGACTTTATCATAGGAAATGCCGGTGCACCGCCGGTGCACACGGCTAGGGAAAGTTGAGAGCAGGAATTCAGAACACGCAAAGTTCGCTCTCTCTACTTCAATAAGGTTCTCCTAGCTGGCAGATATAATGATGCATAGTCCACACCTTTGCACCTTATATTCACTAAACATATATCCAATGCAGACAAGAGGCGGAGAGGCGAACGCATCTTGTAAGGAACACCTTGACGCACAAACGCAGGGTGGGACTCGAGCACCTGTAGTTGCACGCCCTGCAGGTTCTGAGCCTGCCGCTCAAACATTGCATCGACTTCGGATATATCGGCCTTGGTCGCTAACCAGCCCTTGATGTCAGTGCTGGATGCTTTCCCAGAGAGTTCGGCCTGGGGCAAGAACCCCTTCCGCCATTCCTCAAAACTGTTTCTTTACCTGGGAAAACCCTCGTACGAGATAGGCGGATATCAACAATAGAAGACGAGGTTCAGAAAATAAGGGAGTGCACCTGTGGTTCAAGCGAGACGACCTATTAAACTCCCCTAAGACCTTGAACTAAGTGGCCATGGTAGCTAAGTTGATGTACAAATCAGTGATGGTCCTCAAGGCAGAGCATATCGCATCCCCGCGGAAAACTACGCCGAAGGGAGCACTTCTCACACATGGTTTTCCTTTCCACGAGTTGAAGCCAAGGGCGTGGACGAGCACGCGAATTTACCTGTAGCTCGGCTTTGGTCGGGCAGCGTGACATGCGCTCACTGACATCTTCGTGGTCTGCTTTACGACCAAGAATGCTTACAACACCTTGAACACGTTTTGTAACATCTTCATTTGAAGCTTTGAGATCCAACGCTGTTTGAATATCCGATATCTTTTGGCCCCACGCGCTTAAACTTTCTTGCATACGCATGTGCTCACTTTGCTCCTGCTTACTGTCGACCTCCCGTCGCAGTTGCCTGAGTTGCTGGGAAAGAGAGTCAACTGAACTCTGCACGCCTTGTAATCGAGCAGAAACTTGCATAGAATTCGCCCGCATATCTATCGGGTCGTTTGCGTCGGCATCCGCCGGAGCTGTCAGGCTGTGCACATTTGATGTGAAGAGTGGTTTTCGCGGTGGCGAGCGAGGGGGTGGAGAAGCATTTCTACCGATAGTCGTTCTATCAGACATAAGAAACCGGTCGGGGTTGAGTCTATTTCGACCAGAAGGCGAGCTCCCTCCGCCAGGAGAGGAGAGGCCGCCGGACATCGGTACTTCCAACTTCACCAGATGTATGGATAAATGCACACAACACTTGAATGCAGGAGATAGCGAAAGCAACTAGAGGACGAGTGACGAGTCTGCAACGTGACTCGATCAGAAGAAATGTTTTGGAACATAAAAAATAGTGCAAAGGGACACAGTGACACTGCGTTCCAAGACTGCCCTCGCCTGAACGACGGCAAGGATTCCGAGAGCCGTTGGAAATTCCACAAGAGTGCAACGCAAGACGGGCATCTAGACAAGACGAACGGAAGAGGTTCGAACGTTGAGGCGCAGTGCAGATGCAGTCGTAGTCCCATCAACATCAACATCGAGTGACAATCGAATGACATTCGATTGGGTTCGAGCGAGGCGAAGCGAAGCGAGGCGAGGCGAGGCGAGGCGAGGGTTCTCGCCTCTCCCTCTGTGTCTGTATGATGAATATTGGATTTGATGTCTTGAATATGGACATGTTTTCTGCTTTTACATCACTCACGACTCGTCTTATTTGTTATTACTGTGACACAGATACACAGACCGAAACTTAGGAACAAAAGTTCCAGGCTAACGACACTTTTAAAGCTACACTTTCCGTCGGAATACATTTGCTTGGTTGCCTGGAGTTGATAATGATGTTGGGGGGAATTAGATTATTTTTTTCGCGTCTGGTCGCCATATTCATCAATCTCATCAAAGATATCTTCCTGGTGATCACACTAGCCTGCCGCCTTTTCTCATATTTCAGGTGCGCTCCGCCGTGGCCACTCCTAGTGTATCCTATCGGCGCTCGATAAGGGATATGCCAGTACATTATCAACTCGTTTCATCTGAGTGCGTCTAAATTTTTCTTCTTCCACAGATGTGGTTTCCAGTGGATTAAACGGTTCGGTGCCATGCTCATATATGTCACGTTTTTATCCACCGCGTTCTATCGAGTGGCGTTCTTTTACTGGCTTTCTCCAAAGGTTCGAGTGCTTTGTGCAATTTATGAGGGTTGCGAAGTGTCCCTCACCCTGTGTTATGAGCTGCTCTTCAACAGTAACGAGAGAACTCTTGACCCTGCAATTGTAAGCCTGACTTGAGAATTTTATCTCAGGTGAAAAAAGGGATACTTTACGGGAGCCTGCCGCGCAATCGCTTGGACTTGTTTGTTCCTTCGGTCTCTCCATATCCCCAGGTCTGTAGTTCGGGCTCACCTCTCCTTCTTGTGAACCCATGCACTTTTTTTTACAGAAATATATTTTCGACGTGGCGATTTTATTGGGAATAAAGCGCTGCTGCAAATTTTGAGCGCTGTAAGAAATCCTTCTGGGATACAGAGCGTTGTGCTTGACCGAGCGACGTTTTCTTATGTTCGACGTTATGGAGAATGATACCTCTGCGGAGCCTGCTGCGATTCCACGAGCCTCTACCTACTGAGATAAGTTACATCTCTTCGTGCTTCTGTACAGAATGGCGATAAGCGCGGCTTGCCTGTCGTCATCTTTGTCACGGGAGGAGTATGGTTGATCGGGTACAAAGGCTGGGGTGCACTTCTTGGTGAGTTAACGCGCCTGACTTCAGAGTAAATGCTCTCGCGGGGAGGACACACGCTGTAGCGTTTCTCCTCCCATTCGCCGTACGTGATGCTTGTGACTTGTAATTGGAGTGAAACTATGGGTGTTGTATGCCAGCTTGGTGCCTAAAGCATTTACGTCGAATATGCCTGCATGTTTCCGCGAGGTCTTCGCGCACCTTTTCGTTCCTCTCAAGTGGCGCGTTTGAGCAGTGTTGCTATCTGTTTCACGCACGGACACTTCGATACTGACGATCTGTCGAGCTTCGTTTAATCTCTTGATGTTGTTGTCTGTCCGGATGGCCGTGTCTGAGTCCCGCCCGATCACTATCTGCCAGGAAAACGGTTGATGGAGCGTGGTGTTCTGGTGGCGACTCTCGACTATCGCAACTTTCCACAGGTGTCCAGCCATATTTCCAGCACGCATCTACCCAGTTGCGCTTACTTAAAATTCCGGGTCTCTCTTTAACGTGCATCAACGCCTCACTCAAGCCGCGTTCGCAAGTTCCCACGTCCATGTCGTCGTCGACGGCTTCTTTGGCACCGTTTACGCTGACCAAAGCCTCCCGCATATTTTGTCCGCCGCACTGATAAGGCTTCAGGTCATGACATATTGTCTGCGCTCTGTTAAGATACTTATGGAATGTGGAATAATGTATGGATGTCCTGATATTTACGAATAATCGCAAGCAACTTGAGAGAGTGTGGTGGCGTTTGGCAGGGTACTGTCAGCGACATGGTCCTCGATGTCAGCCAGGGGGTGGCCTGGGTTATGGAAAACATTCATCGCTGGGGGGTAAGTGGCTTCACCGATCAAGAGCTCAAAATGACTAACACCTGTTGTGTGGCCGTCTAGTGATTCAGCGCAGGAAGTGGACCTCGGGGTTTGGCAGTCGAGGTGAGAAAGATGGACCGGGGTATGCGGTGGTAGAGGCGAGGGAAGCAGGGCTGGGGGTGCGGGGGTGGAGCGAGGCAAGGAGCTGAGTGCGGTGGGTAGGCGAGGGGCGCCACTGGGTATGAGGCGATGGTCAGGTGTGAGTTGGGGTGCAGTGGTGGAGGCGAGGAAGCGGAGCTGGGAGTTAGGCGCTGGAGGCGAAGGCGAGGAGCTGGGGTGAGGCGGTGAAAGCGAGGGAGCGCTCTTTGAGGATAAGGTGGTGGAGGCAAGGGAAGCTGAGCGTGGGGTGCGGTGGTGGAGGGCGAGGGGAAGTGGAGCTGAGGGTGCACTGGTGAGGGTGAGGGAGCGCTGTTGGGTATATGGCGTTCAAGGGCGGGGAAGTGGAGCTGGGGGTGCGGTGGTGAGCAAGGGAGACTGGGGGACAGGCGGTGGGCGGGGCGAGGGAGCTGGGGGTGCGGTGGTGGGCGGGGAAAAGCTGCTGGGGATAAGGTGGGCGGCGGAGGCAAGGGAAGCTGAGCGTGGGTGCGGTGACGGAGGCGAGGAAGTGGAGCTGAGGTACTGGTGGGGGGGTGAGAAAGCGCTGCTGAAATTATCTGGCGTTCAAGGCGAGAAATGGAGTGGGGTGCGGTGGAGAGCCATGCAAAGTCAGGGAGCTGAGGGGGTGCAGTGGTGGAGGCGGAAGCGGAGCTGAGGGTACACGGGTGGAGCGAGGAAGCGAGTTGGAGTGTATGGCGTTCGAGGCAAGGAAGTTTATTCGGGTGGAGTGGTGGAGGTGATGGGCCGGGTTGGGGTGAATCGGTGGAGGCGAGGGCAAGGGAGCAGGGTGTGCAGTGGTGGAGGCGGGGCGGTATAGCTGGGTATGGCGTGGGCGGGGAGATGGGCGGTGCGGTGGTGGGAGGTCAGACGGAGAGGAGTTGGGGGCGTGGTGGTGGAGTTGCGGAAAGCGGAGCTTGGGGTATGATGGTGGAGGCAGGGGACTTTGATCCGCAGTGTTGCTCATTATTAACCTTCACTTTTTATAGCTAATGCCTGGGTACTTAGAATGTGGATATTTGTCGGGTACGGAAGGGATGGTGATGGAATTTTATTTTGATAGGAATGGTGATATTGGGAGGGGATGGCAGGGGGATCCTGACAACATAACTTTGATGGGACAATCAGCTGGGGCACACCTTTCAGCACTGGCCGTGGTCCGTCAGGTGTGATTCTCCACAGATTGCCATAACATAACGTAACATATACATGGATATATGGAGGATTTCTTCCTGCACCTCGATCTACTGCCAAAAAGTTACATTGCCGTGCATCCATTGTCTGGTTGGCGTTGTCTAAGCTACCAGCCGAAACTTCAAGTAAATATCTATTTGTGGATGCTTCAAATAGCCATATCTTGTCTTGAAACACCGATTCTAGGTTGGGAGGGTGGGAAAGTCCAAAAGAACAGAGCTGAGTCCGTGTCTGTTCGTAGTCTGCGACAAGATGTCGGCTACTCTTTGAAGGTTCGAACCATCATCGTCTCGGACAGGGCCACGGCTTAAGTCGTTCGGAGCAATGTTTTTTTAAACCACTAAAATTCCGCGGGCTCCAATTTAAACATATTATGGTTGGGGAAGAGCAAGTGGGTGACGATGGGGAAGTAAAAATAGAACTGCTCCACCAATCAAAGGAAGAACTAAGTGTGAATACGGAGAGGCGACACTTAGTAGTTCCTCGGGATGGACGGAGAAGTGGATCCAGCAGCTCTCTTTTGCGGGTGGTGGTAAAGAAAAAGAAAAAGAGACACCCGTGGACGGGGTGTGGGGCTTTGTGAGTGATCCTGTAGCTAGGTCATGTATTTTCCTGAGTAGGTGTAGGGCTTCCTGTTTGTCGAATCCTAAGTGTTTAGTCAGTATTTTCTCCGTGTGCTCATATATCGTGCCCGTGTTCCCGAATACCATCACATGTAGCGTTACCTTGTACCCGTATAGTTCTAGTAGCTTCATTAGCGGTGTGTATTTCGTGTACTTTGTTTTTAGTGCTCCTTCCCAGCTCATTTCGTCCGTGTATGTTACCTCTACAAGGTGTATATGCCCTGCATCTGCCATTGCTTTTTGGTGTGTGTACCCAGGCTGCTTGTTTCCTTTTTCGGTTCCTTCCAGCATTACTATAACTACGTAGTGTGGTATGGTGTCCTTTCCATGCTCTGGTGGTGGTGTGTTTCGTCCGTCCAGTCTGCATTGCCCCCTTGTGAGCAGGAAGGCCTCTATTGGTCTTCCATTGTTCATTCCCATCCCTCTTTTCCCGGCATGGGTTCTTATTACACATCCTCCTTTCCTGCCTTTGCTAATGGCGTTTGCTATCATTTTGGTGGTCTCATCTGACCTGCTTATTACCATGTTCTTCATTTCCCTTTCTGTGCACCCCCCTAGCACATGGGCTGTGCGTATGAAGCCCCCCGCATTTACTTGTCTGGGCATTCCGCAACATTTGCACTTTTGCGCCCTTCTCCCTCCTTGCCGTTTTTTGTATGGTCCTGCTGGTAGCTTATTCGCCCTGCATCTTAGCAGGACAGTCACATCATGTTCGTTTTGGTATTCTGTTCCTTTCTTCCAGTATTCATTAGAGAGCTTGTGCATGGCTTTATCCCCTTTTAAGTGCTGCATGTATTTTGCTGGCTTCTCTTGTGCTGCTGTCCGTATTTTTTCCATCGAGGCCCTTCTCCATTCTCTCGCATGGTGTGCTTCCCTTTGTGTTGTCGCTTGCTGTTGTGCCATTTCCTGGAGCGCTCTCCACTCTTCTTGTGCTTCCTCCTGTTGTTGGGCCATTTCGATAAGCTCACCTTCGGCATCCGACTGTGCTGTCATGCCCATATTCTGTGTTTCCGGTAGCTCCATTTCCTGTGTTGCCTGCAGCGCAGTATCCTGTTGGGTTTCTTGCAGCTCCTCGGTTTCCCGTAGAGTTGGTTGGTTAGGTCCCAATTGGCTCTGGGTTCTCCTTTGTTCCTGTCGTCTTCCCTGTCCGGGTGCCCCCCCCTCCTCTTGCATCATTCTCATCTCCTCCTCCTCGTCCATTTCCCACTGTGCTTCCCGTGTGCTCTCATCCCCGTACTCTCTCGTTTGTTCCCCCTGTTGTGCTGTTTGCACTTGTTGTGCCTGTATTAGTGCCTCCTCCTCTTCCCGTTCCATCCGTTGGAGTTCCGATTCCGCCTGTTGCACCTGTTGCCATTCTAGTTCTTCAGGCCATGTGTCTACCCAGGCTCCTTCTTCTACTTCTGTTTCGGTTGGTTCCCGGTTTCTTTGTGCATATTATGCTTCCATTCTCTCAATGCATTGCCTTTTGGTCTCCCATTCCTCAGGCCCAGTTTCTAGCTTCCTTTTCAGTCTTTGTATTATGTTGGTTTCTCCCGTTATTTTTGCCTCCCGTACTTTTTTTGTTACATGGTTAAATATTGCTTGGTGTCCTTCCAGTTGTCTTCCCGTGGACTCACAGATTGCTAGTAACGTTACTGTGTCTGTGTTGTCGTGGTTTAAGCCGTATTCCCCCTCCTCACAGGCCTTTTTGGCTACCTCATCCGCCATTTCGTTTCCATGTATCCCCACATGCGCTTTGACCTTGTATAGGGCCACCTTTGTCCCTTCCCCGTTGAGCATTTGTATTTGCTTCATTATTTTCCACAGTATATCCCGGTGTACATGCCTTTCCAGCGTGTGTGGCCTTCTTCTCATGTTTTGTATTTGGTAAAGTGAGGTTAGGCTGTCCGTGCATATGCTCACTTTTTCCTTTCCTATGTTTGAGTCCAGCATTAGTGCCATATATATGGTTGTGAGCTCCGCCCTGTAGACAGTTTGGCAGTGTCCTATCCACCTTTGCATGTGCTTCGTTGCATGTTCCCCTCTTGGGTCCCAGACGCCTGCCGACGTTACTTCCTCCATTTCCCCGTTTTCCTTTTTGACTTTCCTCTGGCTTCCATCTGTGTAGACCATATCGTTCCTGTTGTGTCGCCTGTCAGGCTCTGGGTATCCTTTCCCGTTGCTGTCCCACTGGCTCTCGGGTTGTGGTTCGGCTTCCTCTGTTTCACCCCGTTCCCACTGCAGCCACTGGTCCCCGTTTACGTCTTCCTTTGTCGTGTGTGGGTCCGTAAATTGTAGCGCCCATCTTCTGAGTGCGTCCCTGTTTATTTCCTCCCTACTCCACGTAGTGTTGGCCCTTAGTACGTCCGTAGTTGTGGGTCTCGGTCCCCTGTCCCCTCCTCTGTGTTCCCCTTCCCTCCTCCTGTCTTCCATCCAGCGGTCAATTATCTCCTCTGTGTGGCTATCCCGTTGTTCGCCTGGCGATGCGTGCATCACAGGTAGTTCGTGGTTCGTCCATGGCGACGGGTCTATGACACAGTCTTTCTCCCATTCTGTAATCGACCTGGGTTGCCTGTCCGTGTCCCTGAGTGTAAGGGGCCTGTGCATGTAGCATGCCCTGCCTATCGTCCTGACCTTGCTTTGTGGGCACTTAAGAAGGGCCTTGCAGAATATGTTGTGGGTTTTGAGCGCGTCTGGGCAAAACTTCCTCCATCCTGCCGCGTTCGCTACTACCAGTATCCTCATGTTCCAGTTGCATTGCTTGGGTTTTTGTAGGTTACCTTGCATCCAGTGGTCTGGTGGTAAGAAGTTGAACTGCCCTTCCTTCACCTCTAGCAGCTCATGTACCCTGTATCCCATGTGCTTGTTTAGCAATTTCATGTACGGGCTTTTGGCATATGTGGGGTATATCCCCACCCCTAGGACGGGTTCAACCGTTTTCGTGGAGTTTATCGCCTTTTTCAGTGCCCTGTAGAGGTCCCCTGCCGTATATTCCGGGTTGAATTGGTAGGCCCCCAATTGTTCCCATCGCGCCTCCCAGGCCGAGCCCACAGCCCCGAATACCGAGTCCCGTGGGTATTGCGAGTAGTATGTCTTGGTGTTTTTGTGTACATTGAGCGGCGAGGCAAAGACTTCCGTCTGGACTCCCATGGCTGTATGTATTGCCTCCATCATTTCCGGGGGAAAGGTCCAGTGGTTTTGGAGGTTCCTTTTTCTGTGCTTCATTTCCGCTTTGCTGGAGTATCTTATGAGCAGCTGTGCAATTTCCTCCTCAAAAGCGTCCACATGTATTTTGTGTTCCAAATTCAGTTCCAGCCTTTTGACCAGTTGTTTTTCCGTTGGTCGCTGTGCCGCGCCGTCCCCTACTGCTTCGGCATATCTGTCGTACAGTTCTCGAACCTTCACCGTGCTTAGTGTGCCTATCAGGCTTCCCTCGGGTTCGTAGCAGTAGGTGGTGCCGCCTTCCGTGCGCAGTTGTCTGTCCTTTAATGTGCCTGTAATGTGCCGAATGTCCTGGTCTGGGTTCGTTTCCCTTGAGCATACATCCAAGTGGGTTACCTGTTTCCAGTACCTCTGTTCACTACTTGGTTGTCCTGCCAGTATTTCGTCAACTGGCTCACGTTTGGCCCTTTTGTCTTGTTTGTTGCTTTCCCATTCTTCCACAAGGTTTTTCCATCCTTGGTCCGAGGAGGGGTTGTGTATGAGCAGGTGTGTTCTTATTGTTTCTTCTGTGCTCCACGTCGTCTGTTCGTTTCCTTCGCCATTTGTCCACCGTGTTTCATATTGTGTTACTTTTGAGGTCACATCGGTGTAATTGTGCAGGTACTGTCTGCTTGCCAGTATCCTAGTGGGCGTGTAGGTTTCCTCCCGTCCTGGTGTTTCCATCGGGTCCTCTTGTCTTGCCCATTGACCCCTGTCCTGTTGCTTTGACTTTCTTTTTGTTCTTCCCAACGGGCGTCGTGTCAACATCATGTCGTCTTCCTCTTTTTCCTGGTCCTCAGTTTCTATGCCCAGGACTTCCTTGTCCTGTTCTGTCCACTCCACACCTGCCTGTTCAAAGTGTTTCGTTTGGTTAGCCAGCGGGTACATGGACAGTAGCTGCAGTATGTCCTCCAGACTGTTCCCGGCCTCGTGTAGCGCCTTTATTTGTGCCGGCCAGTCACTTATCTTTGACATACTTGCCGTGCTTTTGGCGTATTTTTCTAGTTCGCCTGTTTTCCGTTCTTGCACGTATTCCGGTTTCAGCCTTCTGTTCCACGCATGGTCCCAGTGGTCCCCTGGCTTTTTAATGTCGTTGGGCTGTGTTTCACAAATGTAGGGGTACAGGTGCAGCATGCCATGAGCTATCTTTGTCGCTGTATTGCTGTCATGTGTCCTTCCCCCTGTCGCTTTCAGCGCTTTTAGTGGTATCGCCCTTTTCCCGTCTGCTGTGGTTAGGTCCTTGAGGTCCGGGTAGTTTTTGAATAGCGTGAGTAGTTTGGTGAAGTTTATTTGTTTGGTGGCTTGCTGAGTTTTCGTTTCCTGTACTACATTTACCGTCCCCAACTTTTCAGACCCTGTCGTTGTGGGCTGTGCCTGTGGGTCCCTGTATTCCATGTCCATCCTTCTAAGGTGTTTGGTTGTTCTGGTGGTGCCCTCCATTTCCGCATCTGTGTACACTCTTTTAGCTTTCCCCAGCTGTCTCATTATAGGTAGGGTTTCTTTGGTCAATTCCCGCATGTGACTTCCCACCCCTTTTACATGCACTCCATATTCATTCAGGGCGTTCATCTTTCTCAGAGTGTTCGTTTGTGTTTGTAGCCCCATTTTTAGCTTGCCCCTGTTGTTGTTGTGGCCTCTTGCTTCGAAGTGTTTCTCTAGTAGTCCGGCGGTGGACCTGCTGACTTGCGACATTCTTTGTCTGGTTTGCAGGTTTCTTTCCCTCTTGCCATATCCCATCTGAACCCCTTTGTCTTCTTCGCTTTGAACTGCCCCTGCCAGCCCCGAGTAGACTTCCTGCGCATATATTGCCTGTAAGGACTGTAGTCCTAGTCCGTACTCTTCCTTTTCCTCCGTGTTCAGCTCATTAGGGGTGCCGTTCACTGGGAGCCCATATATTCGTTTCATCGCTGCTCCTAACTGGTTTTCGGCCTGTTGTATCTCACCTTGTGTGTATATCCCGAGGTGGAGTCCATATCTAAATTTCCCAAGTATGGCCGACTTTAAGGAGTACTCCTTTTGCCTTTGCGTGAGGGGCGTAGCTAGCAGTGCCTCTATTCTTTGTTTTAGTTCCTGCAATGACTTTCTTTTCTCCTCTTTCCAGGTCCCTAGCATGTTGAGGAGGACCCCTAGGTATTTGTAGGTATCTCCCGCTTTAAGGACTTTTAGTGTCGGGCATCCACATTTTACCCCTTGGTGCCTGCTTTCTCTTACATTTCTGTTGCCATGTTCTACCCCTGTTATCTTTGTTTTGTCCTCGTTTATTCGAAGTCCACTCCAGTCTCCAAATGCTGAGAGCTTCCTTAGTTGTTGCTCCATTCCTGACATTAGTTTTGTTAGAATAATTAGGTCATCCACGAATGCTCCCGAGGAGGTTCTCAGTTCCCCCCTGAGTTCCTTGTCAGTCACATACTTGTGTTGGTACCCATGGTCCCCTACCTCTAACCATCTGAGGAGAGGTTCAAGGTATAGTATAAATAGTAATGGGCTCATGCTGTCCCCTTGCAGAATTCCCCTTCTTATCGGCACTTCCTCCGAGACCTGGTCCCCTATCTTTGCCCTCATTTGCATGGAGTCCTCCTCACTTTCACCCAGTATGTCTTTGACCGCTTCCGTAAGTTGTGGTGGCACCCCTAGGTGTTTCAATGTTGCAATCAGCCTTTCATGGTCGACTGACCCATAGGCATTCTCAAAGTCCACATAGGTTGCATATAGGTCTCGCTTGGAGAGGTTGGCATCTTCAATGGCATTAGTTACCCTGGTAAGTTGTTACATTGTGTTGTGGTTTTCCCTTGAGCCCTCTTGTGCCTCCGAGAGCATGCCGTTTATTTCAGAGAAGTCAATCAACATTTTTGTGAGTACTGTGGTGTATAACTTGAATAGACAGTCCAGTAGTGCTATGGGTCGGTAGTTTTGTTGCCGTGTCACTTTGCCCTGTTTGTGGTGAAAGCAGAAGTAGCCTTTTTTCCATGGCAGAGGAGTATGTCTGTGCGCCCACATTAGCTCCATGAGTTCACATAGTTGGTCATGGAACCTGTCCGGCATCTGTTTTAGTATCTCGTTTTGTATCCCCATAGGTCCCGCCGCTTTGTTGGTTTTCATTTTCTTTACAGCTTGCCGGTAGGCTTCCTTGTCTACCCTTAGGTTTACTTTTGTCTGGTCTGGCCTCGTACATTTATTTTCCTTCATGTAATTCTTGTATCTCTCGTCCAGCCAGGGTGGTATATCCTTGAGCCCTTTCTCCGGTTCTCGCATTTTGTATGGTGCCGACCACGCAATGTGTTCACCCATTGCCTGTGCTACCTTTTGGTGTCCTACCACTAGCTCCCCGTGCATTGTCTCCACTGCTTGTATTGTCGCCGCTGGTGCTGCCCCATTTTCTATTTCTTTTTTGTATATCATTTTGTGGTAGTGCTTTATGTTGCCCCAGTATCTTTCTCTCATTTTCAGTCTCGTTTTCTGCTTTCGGTTTGTCTCATGCTCTTTAATGCATCTCCTCGCTTCCTTTGCTGCCAGCTTCTTCTGTTCCCTCTCCCATCGTTCCCATTCTCTCATTTCCTCTGTTCTGTCGTCAAAATTTTTCGTTCGCACTTCCTCAATCGCGCCCTCCCGTGTTTCTATGCCCTTCTTCCATAGTTCTATGTTCTCGCGGCATCTGTTCCGCTCCCTCAGGTGGCCGTCCCTCTCCTTGCGGAGGGTTTTTGGCAAGTGTAGTCCATGTTGCTGTTCCGGTGGCGCCGCCTGTTTCGGCAGGTTGGTGTTTAGCATCGCCTTATCCCTTGCTACACCCAGTATTTTTGCCACCACTTCGCCCGCGTAGTCTATCGCTCTCCTCTTGTGTTTTGTGGTGGTTCCTGTTTTTATTAGGTTTATTGCTTCCTACATTTCATCTTGCAGTTCCCTTGTGTATGCGGTGTCCAGAGCTTGCCTGAGGGTGGTTCCCTCCGCTTCCGTCAGTGGGAGTCGCGGCCTGTCTGCTTTTGCGTTTTGTTGCTTTTGTGCTGTTGGGCGGTGAGTCCCCCAGGCCTTCAGGTCCAGTTGTGTCGTGCAAACCATTTTATGGTCACTTGTATGCAGCTCGGTGAGTTCACCTTCAGTTGGCTGTTTGTAGTGTCTCATCTCTGCTTTGCTTGCCAGCATTCTATCTATGTTTCTCTGTCTATGCCATGTCAGGGTCGTCTCCCTGGTTCCCCCCACGTCTTGTAGGCCTGTTGCGTCGAGTACTCTGTTCCAGTCTCTGTCCCTGCTGTTCCTTGGTTTCCCCGTCGTAGCATTTAGGTCCCCGCATACTAGTACTGCATGTCCTGCGGCCTTCTCACTGGCGGAGGTCACCATTCGCACATACTCCTGTATGCCACTTCTGGCTAACTCTCTGTCAAATTCCCCTTGTCGTGTCTCCGCTCCCGCATCCTTCCCCTCCACCGGGTAGTACACCCCTATCAAGTGCGGGTACTTTTCCCCCGGAAAGTGAAGCAACGTATGTGTGAGTACGCCTTGTAGGTGCGGTACCTTTACTTCGGTGTAGTTGTGTGGTTTGGCATACTCCCCTGTGAGTATGACGGCGAGGCCTGCCGTGTGGTTATCCTCGCCTGCCTCCCCTTCTCCTCTCGGCACACTGGTGCACACATTGGACTGTATGTCTTGGTGTGTTACTGTGAGCATCATCATTCCCCATTTTTCTTTGTCTCTAATTGCTATTTGGGTGCTGCCGTCTGTTCTCAGCTTTTCCATCGTTTCGCTTATGAGGGTGTCATTATCTTCTTGTAGTGCTTGGAGGGCTTCCCCGACCTCCATTAGTACCTGAATACCGACCCCTTGTTGTCGCATTGTGTTCTCCACTCGCTCCCTTGTGTAGTCCCGTGTCATTTCCCTCATGAAGGCATCCGCCGCACACGTACCTCTAGCTTGCTCTTTTTGCACCCCCGTCTTTTTCGCTTCAACTTCCCTGACCACCTCGACTTCTTTGGTGTCTTGCGCTGTGTGCAGTGCATTCTCCCTCATAATGGCCGCCCTCATCTTTGGTCTGAATTTGTCCCTGCACCTTTTTGCTATTTCCGCAGTGTGCAGCATGGCGCATCGACTGGTTTGGAGCGTGTTTGTGTACACCTGTTGTACCCATGCTCCGTTTCGTTCCCGTAACCATCGCTGCCACAGTTCTGTAATGTATACTACCCAAACGCCGCAGTTGTATGCATCATATTGGTGCTTGTCATACATCAGCGTGGCCCGGGACTCCTGGCATCCCATTACTTCCTTGTTATCCTTCACCCATCCGCTTATTGCTGTTTGCAGCTCCTCCGTCATTCCCATTTGCTTCAGGGCAGTTCTCCTTCGCGTCTGCTTTTCTGCGCCCATAGAATCATACACATAGGCCTGCAGCGTGCGGTTATCCCCCGTGCCGCAGACTCCTATCATTAGTAACAACCAGTGTCCGTTCCCTATTACGGGTATCTGAGTGCCGCCCCCTTTGGCAACTTTCTTCCTTATCATTTCCAGGAATCTCCCGTCATTTTCCTTAAGTAGCCTCAGTACCTCCTGTATGGTTGTCGACCCCGGGGGGTGTTCTTCCAGCTCCTCGAGTGCCAAGTCCACTTGGTACATATTCAGTTTTCCATCTTCTTTGAATATCCCCTGCGTGACGGAGTTCCTAGGGTACTGCCCTTCTGTTCCCCGGGCCGAATGCGTTCCTCCCCCAATATGGGAGGGCCGTTGTGGTGCTACCGCTTCCTTTCTCGTATTCTTCACTTTCACTCTTTCCTTCTGGTTAGGTCTTGTGTCCGGGGCTTCCTCGTGTGCTGCCACTGTTTCCTTCTCCGTTGTTTTCACCCCCTCGCTGGAGTACATCGGTGTTGTTCTGTGTTGTGGGCTTTCTGTTATTTCTCGTGCCTTCTGCGTTTGTTCCCCCAGCATGCTTAGTGTTACGTGCATAGCCATTATTTGGGCCCCTTCCATCCTTGTTACGCTCCGACTTTCGCCTGTTATGCGGCGCATCTCACCGTGTCTCTGCATCCACCTACTTTGGTTCCTGTCCTTTGTTGCCAGCCTTACCGCCTGCTTGCATCTGACCAGTTTTGGCCTGTCGTATTTGGTCCGTTGTACCCATCTGCATGTTTTCCCCATTATGTGTTCACTCCAATACCTTCTTCCTCGCTTGTGTGCATGCGCGTGTTCCCGTCGGTTTGCCGTGAGGAAGTATGTGACACTTCTCCTGAAGCTTATCCTTCGTTCCTCTTCTGCTTCTGTGACGAACCACCTTGCGTCCCTTGTGAACCATTGTGGTATCGTTCCTTGGTTTTGGTTATCCTCCCTCAGTAGTGGCCCTTCATCCCCATCCGCGCTTGTTTTGGTTGCCTGTCGGAGTGCTTCTACTTTTGCCATGCTCTTCTCCTGTGTCCCATGTTTCGTATGTTTTCTTTCCAATATTCCGTTGTGCACATTTATTTCCGCCTCTTTGTCAATCCCCTTGTGTTCCTTTACCTTTGCATTTTGTGTTGGCTTTTGGCCCAACCTTTTTAGTCTACCCTTGTTACTCCCTATTAGGCCCGTAATCATAGCGCAAATTGCAAGTGTCATCTTGTCCATTACGGCTTTGTCGTGGGTATGGACCGTCTTTCGCCAACTTTTTCCACGTGCATTTCGTTTCGTACTCTCTTTATGGTCGAGTGTTCTGCCTGTATGCCGCCTTCCACGTGTATGCTGCCTTCCCTCTTCCCTCTTGTTGTTTATTTGTGCCCTGTTTCTATGCGCATCTTGTGGTATGCATTACGGAAGCGTCTCCACAGAATATTCAATCCCCAGGGTTATTTTTGTGTAATTTCGGTTATTTGCGAATTGTTTCCAGCATAATTCGCTTGGGGTCCAACGTCGTACGTTTGCACTTGTTTTCATTTTCCCTTTCCGTTTTACCATATGCAAGCATTGTGCAAAATATTTCTGCCCAGTTTTGACCTTACGTGCCCCTGTTCTCCCCTTTTTCTTTAGGTGCGTCCCCTCAGAGTTAGGGTTTCCTCTTGTTATCATGTGCACAGTCATATAGTTTGTTTTGTTTGACTGCTTACTTTTCCATATGCTTTGTGGTTCATTTTTACTACCTGTGCCTTGCTCGTTTCGCCAGTTCTCATGTACTCCACGTTTTGTGTTTTTCTTGTTACGCGTTACATATGTGTGCAGCCTTCCCTTGTTGTCCTCGCTGCATATTTGGGTTTCGTACCTTTTCAAATATTGCTGTGTACATCCGTGGAGTGTCTCCTTAAGATATTTCATCCTGGGGCTCGTTTTCGCAAAACTTCGGTTTTTTACGAATTGCTTCCAGCACAATTCGCTTGAGGTCCAATGTTGTTCATTTGCTCTTATTTTCATTTTCCCCTTTCGTTTCGGCATATGCAAGCATTGTGCAGAGTATTTTCGCCTAGTTTTGCCCCTGTGTGCCTCTATTCCTCCGTTTTCCTTTAGGTATGCCCCCTCGGGGTTAGGGTTTCCCCTTATTACCACGAATATAGTCATATAGTTAGTTTTGTTTAACTGTTTTCTTTCCCGTATGCCTTGTGGGTCGTTTCTACCGCCGGTATCCTTGTTATTGCGCCAGTTGCCATGCACTTCTCGCTCCGTGTTACCTTCCTTGTTACGCGTTGCATATGTGTGCAGCCTCCCCGTGCTATCCTTGCTGCATTTTTGGGCCTCGCTCCTTTTCCTATATTGTTGTGTACCCCCATGGGTTACCCCCTTAAAATATTTCGTCCCGGGGTCCGCTTTTGCAAATTTTCGTTTTTTTACGAATTGTTCCCAGCACAATTCGCTTAATGTCCAATGTCGTCCGTTTATACTTATTTTCATTTCCCTCCTGCGTTTCACCATTTGCAAGCATTGTGCAAAATATTTCTGTCCAGTTTTGCTCTTATGTGCCCCTATTCCCCCCTTTTCCTGTAGGTATGTCTCCTCAGGGTTAGGGTTTCCTCTTATTATCTTGTATACAGTCGTGCGGTTTGTTTTAATCAACCGCTTACTTTTCAATATGCCTTGTGGGTTATTTTTATGACCAATATTCATTGCGTTCTGCCAGTAGTTTTCCCATCGAGCTGTTCGTTGTTATTCCCCTCAAGGGCCTTTTAGTGTTCAGTTTACTTAGGGTGGCCTTAGGGTTTCTTTCATTTTCTAGTATATCTAGTAGGCTTACTGTAATATGTTTGCTTCTGCATATTATCCCCGTGCGTGGAGCATATGCATCGGGTGTGTTGTATGTTCGTTGGCATATGTTGAACTTATTTTCACCTTCAGGGTGTACCTCACTGCAACTGTTGTTGCTTAATATCTTGTATGTATACCTACTCATTGCCTTTGCAGCAACAGTCTCGGGTGTACCTACTCTATCCCTGTGGTCACTTGAGCACGATGCTGCCACTGTGCTGGCGGCATAGGAGCAGGTGTTGGTGCAATTTTTGTCAGATGCCCTATCACACTTGTGTCCGGTTGTGGCCCTTGCAGCCGGAGTTTCGATCGGCCCGGTGCAAGAATACGGGTACGATGTGCTCTTGTCACTGGCAGGAAGGCAGATTGCAACAAAGGGATTACTGTTACTTTAAATATGTGTCTGTTTCCCAGGAGTTCTTGGTGTCCGGGGCTTTGTCCCGGCTTGCAACCGTCAGGCCCTATACAGGATGCCGCCTCGTGCTGGCTATGCCTAGGTCTTTGTGCGATTGCTGCGACCCGAGCGTGGCTCCTCCAGCTTCTTTCTTTCGTCTGACTTGTCCTGCGATGCAGACATGCAGCCCACCCGTTCTTTTTCAGCTGATTTTCACTATTCTTTTGCTGTTTGTACACCACAGGCCCTTTGCACGTGATGGGGTTCCACTTGTTGCTGGGGGCTCGATTTCGGCACCGGTGCCTTATTTTTTCAGTCAGATTTTTCACTGTCGGGCCTTTCTCTCCACCGCCATATGCGGGGTGTCTTCTGCCTTGTGCAGTTGATTTTTCCCAGGGGGAAGGGGAACTTACCCGTGCCCTTTGCAGTCGCCTCAGCTCGGCCCGGTTTCCCTCGTCGACCTCCATACTCGCTTCGCTGTCAGATGTAGCCTCGCGGGGGCGGCGAAGCACTTTCTTGGTCGGCTCAGGAGTGTGATGGCCCTTCAGCAGCTTCGCAAGAGCCTTGTTTGAGTTGCTGAAGGACTCGAGGATCTCACCAGTTATCCCGAGATGCTTGGTGTTGAAGGTCCGGGTCTCGTCAGTGAGGTCGATTACCGAGGTGTTGACCTCGTCCACCTTGTCCGACACCTGTTTTGTCGCCTGCACGGTCTCCTTGAAGCCGCTTTTGCAGGTGTCCTCCAGCTTCTCAACTGCGTTGCGGAGCCTCAAGATCTCCCCGTCGCCAGTCGACCCGCCCTTCACAACGTTGGCCCACTGGCTGGTGAGCTTTTCCTTCAGTGCCTGTACGACAGCCTCCGTCTGGCCCGTTCCCCAGGCTGATGGCGCTGCCTGTCGCCTTTTGCCTTTGAACTTATCGCCCGTGCGCGAAAAGTCTGAGTGCTGCAAAAGGTAGAAGCGATTTTTGCTGGGGAGTAGGAACCGGACCGTACGTCGATCCTGTTTCCCCAGCCACTCGTAAGCAGCCTCGCTTGCCAGTCCAGTGAAGAGATTGCCGCCCCTTGTTGCTCTCATACGCAAGTAGGTCTCAAGTTTTTCTGGGTCCGTACCCGGTCTCACCGTAGTCGCCGGAAGTAGTTTGAGATGTTCTCCGTCCTCCCCTAGGCCCGCCTGCGTGAATAGTTCCCTTATGGCTCGGACCAAGTCCGGGAGGTCAGTGGACACGTTGATGGAGCTGCCCTTGTCCACAACGATTATCTCTGTCTCGTCCTCGTTCCTATTCGCAAGCGATGGCCGTATTCGCTGGACTGAATATTCTGTAAGGCCTGGAAAGGCCAGCGTTTTCGACTCGATGTCGTTTGCCGCCTCCTCGGTGACGGCCACCAGTCGGATGCTGTTCGTTATTTTTTCCATGTAAGCTGGAAGCCCCCGCGCCCCCTTGATGGCCGACTCGATGAAGCCCATAGTGCGCAGTTGCTTCTCCAAGTCCTTGGTGGTGTGTCCACGTAATTGCTCACTTATCACGTGGAGCTGCCGCTCCGCGTTTCCCGTTCTTGTCTGTCGTGGGTGAAAGACTCTTACCCGCGGGATGCAGACGTCCGTTACCTGGAAGTCGTCGGACCCGAGTGGTACACAGTGCAGCGGGAGATGTACAAGTGAGGTCGCCAGCGCAGTGATGGCATACTCGCTCTTCTCAAAAGTCAGATGGAACTCGGCCACTTTATCGGCATACCAGCGCAGTTGTGTTTGTCCGCAGCGTAGAACAGGTGTGCCCTCGGGAAGATTGTGGAAGTGCCTGATTGCAAATGTGAGGTGACCGAGGTATGAGATTGCAGTTTTTGGCTCTTCGCGGAAGGGGCCCACAGTTACCTGGGGCCCCTTCGCGTGCATACCCATGCCGTCTTGCTCTTCTGGCAGCAGGCGTGTGCAGTTCACGACGAGCTGGTAATGGGTTTTCCCGTTCCCGCCCGGGACCCCGTATATGGTCTCCAGCGGGAACCCCCGCTGGTATTTCACTCTCCGCGTGTCCTCGTACACCGTGGCCATGTACTCAGCCACGGCTTCCAGTGCCGTCATGTCGGCGCCCGCTGAACTGGCGGCCTCAATTAGTTTCATCATATCTTCACAGTGTGAGTCAGAGAGGTCCGGCATCGTGGCTCCACCTGGATACTCGTTGGTCTTTCTCGCGACGTGTTCGCTGATTTCCTTGTTGAACGCTTCAGTGTTCGCCTGATCGGCCGTTCCTCGGTTGTGGTCCGTGTACCTTCCCGATTTTTCATCTTGCCCCACTTGTTGGGGACTTCTCTCTCCGAACTTGCGCACATTGCCGGCTTTCATTTTGGCTTTCTTAGGTTTTTCAGTGGTTGTACGGCTTGTGTCTGGCGTGCTTTGGCAGAGGTTTCGAGCACTACATGTAAAATACGGCGCGGTAAGGCAGGAATTGACAGCATAGGGACACACCTGTCGCGTACCTGACTCCAATAAATCTTCATTTGTGCCGTTGAATAAGAACGTTGCCAGAATTTCGAAAATTGCCACATCTGAAAATCGCTCTAACAAACTTTTTTGAGACCGTTACCTGCCCCCGCGGCCTGGACCGGGGTGGCACGCTTGGGCGGCTCATCGAAAAGTCTGCGGGTGGTGGTACAAAACCTCGTGGTTTTTGTATACTATATAGTGGCGTACCACTATATAGTGGAACTGGTACACTTCCACTATCCTGTGGAACCGCTACGCTATTGTCTATTTCCGTTTGCCAAGTTGGTGAATTATCTTTAAGAACTATGGGGGGCTTCCTCGAAGGTCCTTTGAACAATTGGAGGCCCGTGATGTCAAATTCTTGAGTAGATCGTTTTCCGACGTCTTGTTCAAATTTTGATCCTCGGTTATCTTGACCCTCAAAATATCGGTTGAAGTAGCAGGGACGGTGGGGGAGGTCCCAATTCCGTCTTGGTAGGCGGGGGGTTGTTAGGGAGGGGGGAGTCTACCCACCCAGGAATTCGTAAAACCACATACTTAACTCCGATGGTAGAATGCTTCCTAGTAGATAAATTCGATCAATTTAACCCCCCAACAAAGCCATTTTGAACACCTTAAACACTCCCTATCGCCGAGGCTCGGTCCGTAGAGGCATCCGTGGGCGCAGGCGGGCCCATTCAAGTGGCCTCGTCGGAGCACTTGAGCGTCTGGGATACCTTGGCAGATCGGGATGACCTCTCATCACCGGCCCAGAGCGCAAGGTCTATACTCAAGAGCATAGCCGGGCCTCACCAAGTAGGTGATGGCCTTGGCGGGAAGGGTGGCCATTTTGATGGGGGCAAGGAGGCGGGTGACCCGGCTTCTTGAGGGGCTGTTTGCATGGGGGAACTGGTAGGCTGTTTGCATGGGGGGGACTGGGGAGGATGTCGGGCGAGTTGCGGTTGAAGGGCCACGGGTGGAGTTGACACATGCCGGGCCCCTCAAAGCCGGGGGCCCATCCCGGCAACAATGGCCACTTACAACTAGTTGCACAACAACATATGGCATCGAATCAGCTACCCAGGTGGCGAGGTTGTTGGCCGTGCCGGAACGAACAATGATGAGCCGCGGTCAGGAAGGCGGTGACCGGTTGGTGATCTATAGGCCAACGGGAGGGCTTGCCTCAACAAATATATGAAGCGTGAGACGCATGCTAAGTCCGCATTATATATATTGTATATATATATATATGTTACGGTACAAGCGCGCCGCGCGCATATGCGCGCTCATTTCAGTACAAGCGCGCCAGGCGCACTTGTATTGGGTAACTGAAGCACGCGGCCCGCATATGCGTGCACATTATTCCGGTATATGCGTGCCGCTGCGTCAGTTCAAGCGCGCCGAGACACTTCTACGGTGCCCCTAGGGGGTATGGGGCCTATGGTTTGGAGGGTGATGTCGGGGTATGACTAG